>JAYJMB010015975.1:0-35392 GCA_036873735.1 Pouteria campechiana
TCTCTCTCTCTCTCTCTCTCTCTCTCACTCGAATTTTCATTCTGTTGCTGTTTGCATTGCCAGTAAAATCGTTGGTGATTGCTGCCACTCTTCCATAATTTCATCTTATTCCTGTTTGAGTTAATTACACCATTCCTTCATCTTGATTATTTATTTAGACGTATTTAATCCATTCCGACTTTTTCTTTCTTTCTTTTTTCATTTTTGATCCATATGTTATATATATATTGTCTGATAATTGCCAACATCTGTATGTGCAGTTGTGTTCTATGTACAAATAAAATTATTAAAATATGTTTTATTTATGTAAATTTAAAATTATGAAAAAAAAATTATCACTTATTAATTATATGGTGTTGACATTGCCGTTGAATCCGGCTTGATAACATTGGCAGGTTCAGTCACCAGTTCGGTTCTGATAACATTGGGAAATACCCATTAATGGGCAAATTGGGCAGAATTCAGGAACCTAGGATTGAAGATGCCTAAACCCACAAGTGGGATTGTGTTTTTTGTTGGGGGTTGCTGTATACAGATTTCCTAAAACTCGAATGACATGTTTTCTAACTGATAAATTTTCAGATGGATTCGGCCATTGGAGAGGAATCACCATCCAAGCTTGGGTTTATGGAGCAAGCCTTGCAACAGGTATAAACAAGCTAATGCTTTTGGAAGTTTATCTTGGTTTCTGTCAAGTTCAAACCAATTGGAGTTCAAAATTCCACAAAAAGAGTTTTCTCTTCTTGAATTTAGTGATTATTACTTTCCAATAATTGTTGCCAATTGCAATCTATCTCTCAAAAATTTTCTGCTTGTAGTTTTGCTTTGGATATGTTTATCTTTACATCTTCCTTAGGAATAGGATGGAAAAGGCAGACTTTTTTTGTTTGTTTGTTTGTTTTTGCTTTTTTGAGGAAAAACATTGTTTTCTCTTCAATGATATTCAAAGGAAAGCATGCAGTGGAAAGAGACTCTTCTATGCATCTTCCCACAAAATATTTTCCCACTTTTATATGGTATATTACTTGGCTTACTTTTTTATTTTATTTTTTACTTGTTTAAAAAAAAAATCTCTTCAATTTGCTGTATAGACAACAGGGGCAAATGGCCAAGGAAGTAAAACTACTCTCTTTTGTTTTGTCAAAATCCTCTTTATCAAAGCAATTCCTTAAGAGCTTCTAAATAGTTTTTCAAGATTGACATGTTGATTTAACTATGTTTTGATGTTTGCCTTTTTTCCTCCCTTTTGACAGGCGAAGCTTGCATTGGATAACCTAGAGGTCCCTGTTGGGTAATTCCATCATCATTTACACGTCCTTGTTGATTGTATTTAGCTGTCTGCTTACACAGTTATTCATTGGTGATTGTGATGGGAGTGTTGCAATCCTAGAGAATATGCAACTTTACGTATATGGTGGATCATTTGGTTCAATTTCAAACAAATTGATTTTTATTTTTTAAACTTTAAACATTTGGTCACACATTTACCGAGTCTATACATGAAAAGACAAAAGAATCTATTATGGTTAGACGATGCGTCTCTAGAAGTAGCACATCATCTCATACCTCTCCCATGTTGTTCTGTGGACATCTACATATTGCATATGCCTAAAACCCTGTTTTGTAATCAACTCGGTTTTTCAAGGGAAACTTGAAATGAAACATAAGTCTATTTAGTGGTCAACACAAAAGATCCTACAAAAAACCCTTATATTAGCAAAATTCATCCTTTAACCTTGTTCAAGTGTTATTACCCTCTTAAAGAGAAAAAATAGATTGTTGCTTCTATGTAGAACGAGCTATTTATTCCATCCTATATCCATTTCAAAACCAAACTACATATTGAAGCTTTTTATTTTTTATTTTTACCTTTATAACCATTATGGTTGCCTTTAGTGCATAGTAAACTGGTTTTAAACATCAGAACTAAACCATCAAAATCAACACTTATAAAAACCTTGAAATCAACTTTGACTGATTTTTGTAGCTTTCAGCAGGGGGAGGTTTGAAGTCCCCAGAAAATTAAAATGTAACACTTACAAAAGCCTAGAAATCAACATTGATTGATATTTGGGACATAAAGTTCTGTTGATGATACTTTGTCTGTCAATGGGAGGTTTTAAGTTGGAGGTACCCATTAAGACATTTGTATTTAGGGTTTAGGGTTCTCTGACCATGACCTGTTTAGCATCTCTTGCCTGGTCGCAAAACACCATCTGGGCTCCATAATTGAAACACAATTGTTCATTATATCTGACTGTGTCTCCATATTTAACTGCCTGTGTAGCTTCTGAATGTGATGGAATATACTCTTATATATAGAATTAATGAGGTCAGTCTACCTACAGACTTTTTATTTTTAATATGGTGGCATTATGTTTTTACTCATTTGCATTTTGATGGAATTTTCCTATAATCGATACATTGTGATGGCTTGTGTCTTTAAGATCTTACTTATATTCCATATATTTAGTTTCTTTCTCTTTGGACATCATCCTCCTATTGTTCTTTATAATGCCCAATTTGCTGTTGATTTTTCTGATCAACAACCAACCTGCAGCAGATATGTTGTCGATATGATTCTCATCTTTCTATTTTTAAATGTTTGAATGACTTCACCAGTTGCGTGATTGTGGAGGATGGAAAGGTAATTGCCTGTGGCAGCAATCGGACGACTGAGACACGAAATGTCAGCTTCTAACTTATGTCTCCTTGTTATGTAGCTTATATTCCGGCTTAATTTATAAAACAATTTTTGTAGAGTTCTACTTTGTTCTGTCTTGGTAAAACTCTAATTGTGCTCAAAATTTTTCACTCTCACATTTGCATGACACTGCCACTTCTATAGATCTAGGACCACAACTTCATATTCATTGTGCATTTATGTTGCTACAAGCTAGACCTTTTATTTCTTGGTCATTCTACAAACAAGCTTATGCAACCAGCATGATGAACATGTTTCTCAGACAAGACTACCTAAATTGCCAGCCCCAGTACTTACGTTTGGATTACCATAGTACCTATATCTCCAGCAGTTTATACTTCCATGCTTAGACCATAAATAAATTTTTAGTATCAATCGTAAATCAGAACTTAGGTGTTGATGGTAATTGTTTTGTCCATAATATGTGTAACATAAATTATCATTCATATGTAAATTGCAGTATCAGTTTTTGTGTTAAAGTTCCACTGTTTTACTGGGTTCATATACTTCAGAGATCCATGTGATCCTACCCAGAGTATACCACCATGACAGGAGGTATATTATTGCACACCAATGCTTCCAATCAAGGAGTGCTAAAGGATACAAGTTTCTTCTCTTGTCATCTCTTGGGATGGTAGGTCCTTAAACAGCAAGCATCCATCTGATGAGAAATGCCATTCTTTGTGATGGCCATCGAAGGAGATTGTGAGAGATGAGTTATAAGGAATTGTGATGATGAGCGATTGTATTTACTGATCCTCATGTTATATGTATCAGATACATGGTGATGATGTGTCGATCTGCATGCCAATGGTTTCTCATCTCTTTCCTCTTGTCTCCAGGATATTATCAGTATTTTTAAGATCATCTATCTGCTATTTTAAAGGTGTTTTAACAAATCATCACAAATCCTAACAATATAGGCATATTTCCAAATAATGTCAAACTTTGTCTGTTTATTTGTTATTTTTCAAAATATGTAGGTATATTTGTAAATTCCCAACATTTTACGTTTGTGCTTAAATGTAATTCATTCGCTTACCAAGTGTTCATTTTTGGCACTTTTCACTGTTGGTCCTTGTATGTTGCTAAAACCAAACCCCTAAATGCATGGATGCAAAAACAATATCTCCAAACAATCTAAGTACTAACACACTACAATAAATAAAATGATTTCATGCAAAAAATCCTTCAAGGTGAAGGGAAAAACCATGAAGTAAGAGAAGAAAAGCAATCACTATCAATTGGACAGTACACAGTGATTTCACGCTTTATGCTCAAAAACTAAGAAAAATATAAGAAACCAACCCACAAAATGCATCAAAATGAAATATCATTTCACAAAAGGAAAGACACCACCTGGAATCTCCCAATGACAAGACAAGTTGATTTCTCCCTTTTTTTCTTCTCTCCTTTTTTTCTTATCCCTCTTCTTCGTTTCTCACAAGTAAAAAACCCACCAAAGAAAACCACCTTCAATGTCCTTGCTGCTGCCAAGAAAAAGATCAATAAAAATTAATGAAGAAACCCATTGTCCACACTTTTTCTATTATTACTGTCAAGGAAGAAGAAGGCCTAACAAAACCCTTCTTCAGTTTTTGTCTGCATTTACAAAAATATAGAGAGAGAGCTACAACCTCTCATGCAGTTTTTTTTTCCCTTTTACTAGCAGGGCCTTTTTAAGACAAAGAGTGCCCCCTGTTGTGTTGAGAACACAATCAAGCATAGCCATCCACTAGGATCTACAAGAGGGACACAAGAAACAAGCTTATTGATATAAGATATCATTAGATATGGGATGCAATTGAAGATAATGAAATGCAAATAGAGAAGATTGATACTGATGAAAATCCTGCAGACATGACCAAAGTAGTTGCAAAGGAGAAGCAAGACCATTGTACAGACTTGGTCAACATGAGTACTAAATGAACACTAGGTTGGTTGATGCCTCTCATATGTCTGGAGGGGTAGATTGTAGTTGGTCCAACCCATTGAGGAACACTCTTTGTTTTAAGAGTGGGCCCACAAGTAAAAGAAAAAACACATAAGAGTTTGTAACTGTGTGTGTGTGTCTGTTTTGTGCATGTACGGAAACTAAATAAGGGTTTTGTGGGGCCTTCTTCTTCCTTGACGGTGGCAATAGAAAAGGTGTGGATGGGGGGTTTTTCTGTCAAGTTTTGTTATTCTTCTTTTTGGCAGCAACAGACATATTAAAGGTGGTTTTCTTCAGTAAGTTTCTTGCTTGCAGGAGAAGAAGAAGATGATGAGAAGAGAAGAAAAGGAGAAACAGGGAAATCAACTTGTCTTGTTATTTGGGAAAGTCCAAGTGATGTCTTTCCTTTTGTGAAAGTGTATTTCAGTTTGATGCATTTTATGGGTTGATTTCTTGTATTTTTCGTCCAAAGTTTTGAGCATAAAGCCTAAAATTACTTTGTAATCTCCTCTTGATAGTGATTGTTTTTCTTCTCTTGCCTCATGGTTTTTTCCTTCACCTTGAAGTGTTTTCCACATAAAATTCTTTTGTTTATTGTGGTGTGTTGGTGCTTGGATTTTGGCTTAGATTGTTTAGAGATTTTGTTTTTGCATTCACACATTTAGGGGTTTGGTCTTAGCCCCTTGACTCAACATAAATCAAGTTCCAGCCATTGCCTTTGTTCGCTGCAAATTATACCGCAAGTGCACAACGTCAAGTTTTATAGTATAGTAGTAAGAAAGTATCGTCTCTACAGGGATTGTGTATTCTAATTGATCACTATCTATTTCAATGAATAATCTTGATTTTATTTGAAAACTCAAGTGATGTGAATTCAATTAAAAAGGATAAATAGACAGGCTTTCAAATGGAAGATTTCAAGATAAAGAAGCTCTAGAGAATCTACTTCACTTGTGCTTTATCATAGTGCTCTTAACTCATTATACATTGATTATTCTGTAGGTTTATAAATCAAGAATACTAATTTACTTAACTCTCTCTGCCGAGTGTTAAGCTAAGTACCTACTCTCTACATTCCAATTTTGATATCCCTATAAAAATCTGAAGGTAGATAATGCATTAAACTATGATTCTTTGAATGATTTCATAAAACCTAGAAGTTCTCCGAGTCATTTAGCATCCCATTTTATGATGTCTAGATCGTATTGAAGATTAACTCTCCCGAGTGTTAAATCTCAAATATGTATTCATTTAATAAATGGATAATAAACTGAAACCATTAAAAGAAAAGCATCACAAATAAACCATCAAGAACTCTCAATCATAAAACTCATTAATCGCACCATAACGTCAGCACAAGATCTATTTTCCCTTTAGAAGGAGGAGTTTAACTACTCATAATGAAATGAGAATCCATAAAACATTCATATAACATTATCAAAATTCGGATTCCAACTTTAGTCCAAATTATAAATAATGATTAATATAGAAAACACTAAAGAAATAAGGATTGAAATGGTAGCAAACTCTTCCTGATGGTGCTTGGCTTGGTTAGCAGTTTGAAGCTTTTTCCTCTCCAAAAGCTTCTCCAATAATCTCCCAAAAAGCGTCCCTTACACTCTCTCAAATCTGATCTAGGGCAATCTCTCCTTACTTTTATACTTCTTCTCTTGAAGATCTGTTGTTTCGCAACATTTCCAAGCAATTCCAGAAAATCCATCATCGTTCCCAAGCATTCTTAGAAAATCCAGAATCTTGTCATCCGCTTCTATGCTGCGGCACAGGCTTGCTGTTTTGCCATATTTCTTCTTTCTTGGATCTATGCTGAAGCACAATGCTATTGCACAAGGTTGCTAAATATTCTTGTTCTGATGCTATGCCGCGACACAGTTTTCCTGCGCTGCAGCGCAGGCTTATTGACTAAACCCCTTCTGCTTCTGTGCCGCGACACAACTTTCCTATGCTACAACACGGGCTTTCTGAATTTTTCTTCAAATATGTTTTGGTTCTGTGTTGCGGCACAGCTTTCCTGTGCTGCAACACAAACTTGCTGTCCAAGCTTTTGCACTCTTTTATACTTCATTTCATTCCTTGTACTTTTTTCATTCTTTTTGAAGTTGTATGCCTATAAGCAAACATCAACATAAACACATCAAGTTAATTAAGACAACTCAAGAACAAGCCAAGAGTTAGTTTGAATAGGAGTGAGATAAGTGAATAATATTCACTTATCAAATACCCCCAAACTTATAATTTTGCTCGTCTTCGAGCAAAACAGCATAACATGAACTGGGCACACGACACAGCACAAAACACATCAATCAGATTCATCTCATAAACACCTTAGTAGGAGCAACATGGCTAAGAAGAAAATTACCGAGTCTCACATATATATATATATATATCCAGCATTTCGACTTGTTCCTCATCCTCTTAGCCTTAGATTCAAAGTGCAAGTGCAAACAATATAGTTATTCCAATTTATCTCATTTCATCCTTAATTTCATTCTAGTAAATAAGGAATACATATTCAGTGCAAACTCTACGAACTCATAACATGAAAGAGAGACTATAATAGATTAGTACTTGATGTTTTACTTTATTTTCTTCTTTACTTTGTTTGTTTTCTTTTTATGGGTTGTATTGTTATCACATTCTTTACAATTATCCTCTTTCGAATTTTTTTGAAATGTGATCCCCTCAAATTTTAGGTTGTATTGCTACCACACCCTCAAACTTATTTTCTTTTTAGTTCATGAGATATGACCCCCCCACATACATGATGAATCTAATGTTTTTCTCAAATACTAATTGTAAAGAGTTGTGGAGTTTAAACTGAAGTATGGAAGCTTAGTCACCTGAACTATTGGCAGATACCTAATGAGTTCAAAAGGAATGGCTATTTGATTTGTGTATACTCATGAATCTAAAGCAATTTAAACGAGTGATTAGGTCAAAAATGTAGACAATAATGATATCGGTAATTTTCATCTAGCCATTGTTATATGTCTCTTACATATCATTGATTTTCTACGATGATCCTAAGTAATATTAATAACTCAATTTATTTATTTTTTTTAACCAAACATCAAACAAACATGACCATACTCAAGTAATACACTAGATAGAGTTATTGAACAATCACACATGAGCTAGCTAAATACATGGGATCATAAACTAATTAAACACACAAAGCAGATTGGCAAAGCATAAAACATAACACAAAAACTAGACTCCCCCCAAACTTAAAAGCACATTGTCCTCAATGTAAAAGAAATGTAAAGTGTAAGGACTTTTCTGAAGGGGTTCAGTTGTCAATCATCTTCATCTTCCTCTTCAATTTCCTCTTCATCTTCGTCTTCTTCATTGTGAGTTGCAGATGCATGTTCCTCTGGTGGATATGTAGGAAAAACAGGAGAGGAAGGAAACTGAACTGAATTCTCTGATCGGGTGGGGCACTCGGAAGCCAGCGCGATGTGGCATTGCAGTAAATGCTCATATTGTAGGTCATGTTTAGCAGCCATCCGATCGAGCCGTTTGGTAAGAGTATTGGCTATCTGGCGAACTCCGAGGCACAAGTTTGACAGTACCGAGACATAATCTACAGATGGTGGTTATGCAGGCCGTCAGGAGGTACTCGATTGTGTGATGTTGGTATCTGATGTTTTCATCATATCTGAGGAAATGACAGGTTTGGGATGTTGAATTTCCTCAGATGGACTGGTTGGCACCCCCACTTGTCGACAAAGATCATAAATGAGAGAGGGACCATTAAAACCGCTTTTGGGAGTTGATACTTGTGCCATACTCAAAATTGAAGTTTCAATGATTTTGCCTATGTCAACAGATAACACAGTCTGAATGGCAAAGTTTAGCAATGCTCGATCTTTGTAAACCCCCGAAACATGGTTGGGTGGCATTAGTCTTGCAGAGATGAAATACACTTCCGCCTGAGTGTGCAAGCATCTACTTGGGAAACTCTTCACTGTACCTCCCGATGTTTTCCACCGTGTTCCTGATTTGGCTAGTGTTTTGATGATTGTATCATAATCGGCCCCTTGATTTTGCATTTGTGAGAAGTTATCTTAAGGTATGTCTGGCAGTTGATACCTTCTACTGATTGTGGCACTGTCGAATGGAACCCATTTGCCATGCACCAATGCCCTTAGATTTTGATGTTCCGGTGCATTGGCATAAAATTCCCGTACTACAAGAACAAGAGTTGCGCCCGGTTGGTGGAGAAACTCCTCCCAATGTCTTCTACTAATAGTTCCTTGGATATTGCGCATTGGGTTGAGGATACCTTGTTCTTTGATACATTTTCTGTTCACAATGGAGGTCTTGTACCTGTGTGTAGCCTTTGGACTTACAAATGTAGGCTTGATTTGGGGCCTCGGGCCTGTATTGCGTTGCCTTTTTAATGGACCTGCAGTCAATTAATGCAATACAATATAGTACCACACAACCTGAGTCAAGAATAATGCAATACAATGCAGTAATGTTCCACCAAAGCAAACACAATCACCACCAGAACTCTAATGATATCCAAAAGTGCTCCAAGAATGATGGCAGCCACTTAGTGTCAACTTCAGTTTATAGAAGAATTTTCACAAACACCTTGAATGCACTCAATTATTCACTAGCCATCAACAAGCAACAAGTCACAACTCAATGGCACTACACCAGTTGCCAACTTTGGTTTGCCTTTGTGCATAAACTAGCAATGCCAATGTGTCTACACATACCCACAACAATCACACAAGAGTTTCCATGCCACTTAGAATTTCCATCGAACACTCAAGAAGTGTCAACAAGATGCATCACCAACGACTTGTTCTTGTCCAATTCACAATGCACCATTCCACATTCTCTTCTAGCACAAGCACTCTACACAACTACCATGAAAATCATTTCCCACAATTGCCCACATTTCCCACAAACATTTCATCAAACACCCTAAGTGCACAATCTTCTCTTCTCCACCAAAGACCAAAAAGCCAAAGTCTCTTTTCTTTTTGCAAGTAAATAAGGAAGAAATCGAACTTCTTTAGTGGAAATCAAACTTACGTGAAGTCCTTAGCTCTCCAAACCTTGAAAGATGGAGGTGATGTGGAGATTTGTGATGTTATGAAGAAGACGTGGTGAGTGGAGCTTCGAGAGAGAACGGAGGTGGTGTGGAGTAGTTCTTTGGTGGTGGGGAAGTTACGGTTGTGAGGGATTTGGGGTTGGACGAGAGGTAGAGAAGAGGGTTTTGAGGGATTTGGGCAAGAGGTGGAGAAGAGGGTTTCTCTCCTATGTTGCGGCACGAGGGGAGGTAAGTTAAGATATGGGGATGTGCTCACATGTGTAGAGTTCGTGTGCTGTGGCATAGTGCCACAGCACAAGGTTGTTGCCGTAAAGTGGGTTGAGGGTGTGCCAAGGCATTGTGTCGAGTCACAAGGCTGCTGACTGGCAAGCTTGAATGGTATGTTCAAGTTGTGCTGCGGCATGTTGTCGTAGCACAAGGCTGCTAACTTGAAATGCATTGAGTTTGTGCCGTGACATGGTGTTACAGCACAAGGCTGCTGACTTAAAATGCATTGCATACATGATATTGTATTTTAGATCCTCCTCTGTTTCATAAATTTGCTGTCTTGGGTGAAAACATGATGTCTTCTTGGTCGATGTGGATTCCAAAGGAATGCCTTAACCTGCCAAACACCGCAATTATTTAAATTAACAACATACATTTAATGTAACTATAAAAAGGAAATGGAAGCTAAATTGCCAAAGGAAATTACTAATTTGAAATAACTCATGGAATTTGAAAGAAAATAAAGCTTAAAAGACTTGGGTTGCCTCCCAATAAGCGTTTTGTTTATAGTCTCGGCCTGACTATAGTTTCCCCTCTTTGAAATGAAATTTGGCTTTTCGGTGCACTGGTTCTTTTAAACTTGGTATTATCTTGTTAAATTCTTCTGGTGCACCCAGTTGATAATCATACTCAATTGCTTCAGTGTTGTCAACGGGCTTTCTTGAAAATTCTTCAATGATTTCTTCCACCCTATCAATCTTAAAGCAATTAGTATTCTCACTATGTAGCTTCATCTCATTCCCTTCATGGTCTTGAACTTGCAGTGACTTTTCTTCCTCCACACCTATAAAAGAAGAAGAACTAATCATTGGAAAGAATGAAATAGTGTCAAGAATTGCATTCCTTAGAGATTTGGGCAATTGCTTCATATCCAAATTAGCTCTACAAATTAGCTCTAACTTCTTCTACTGATGACTCTTCTTCAATGGTTCCACCTTTTTGCTGACTTTCTCTTTTGATAACTCTTCCAAGCCCAAAACATGTTCCATTACTTCCCCAGTATCGACCATATCCTGACTTATGTAGTTTTCATTGCAATGTTCCAAATGATATTGAATACTTTCATCATTAGTAGCATAATCCTCCAAATCAGAAAAAGAATCAGCGTTACTTAGAATGACAACTTTGTTTGGATTATTAACAAAGTTTGCAAGCTGACCAATATAAGTTTCCAAAGACTCGATAGATGTATTAATATTTTCCATGTGCACTTCAATATTGTCAAGTCTTTCTTCATTTCAAGTGCATCTTGCTTGACTTTCTGTTACAAAGGTACTAATGAGATCTTCAAGTGATGACTTTTTCTCAGTTGGTTGAGGTTGAAAACTAGCGGCAAGGTTTATGGCATTCCAAGGATTTTCATAGGATAGGTTCTAATGATCGTTGAATCCTGGATAATACATATGTTGTTCAATGGGCCATTGGAAAGTGTTGAATGCTATGTCTTCAAGCAAAGGATTTAGCATGCACTATTAAGGAAGCAAAAAGAAAGAGAATCAAGGGAAAAAATGTGAGAAAAGAAAATAAAAATCCAAATTAAAACTAGAATTATCATGTAACAATATTAATGATCAATTAAAAAAATGTCAATCCCCGGCAACAACGCCAAGAATTTGTTCGTTACAAATTATACCGCAAGTGCATGACGTCAAGTTTCATAGTATAGTAATAAGAGAGTATCGTCTCCACAAGGATTGTGTATTCCAATTGATCACTATCTATTGCAATAAATAATCTTGATTTTATTTGGAAAATCAAGTGATGTGAATTTAACTAAAAAGGATATATACATAGGCTTTCAAATAGAAGATTTCAAGATAAAGAAGCTCTAGAGGAACGACTTCACTTGTGCTTTATCGGGGTGATCTTAAATCATTATACATTGATCATTTTGTAGGTTTATAAATCAAGAATGTTAATTCACTTAACTCCCTTTGCCGAGTACTAAGCTAAGTATCTACTCTCTACATTCCAATTTTGATATCCCTATAAAAATCGGAAGGTAGAGAATGCATTATACTCTATGATTCTTTTGAATGATTTCATAGAACCTAGTAGCTCTTCCGAGTCATCTAGCATCCCATTTTATGATGCCTAGATCGAATTCAAGATCACCTCTCCCGAGTGTTAAATCTCAAATATCTATTCATTCAATAAATTGATAATAAACTAAAAGTATTAAAAGCAAAGCATCACAAATAAATCATCAAGAACTCTCAATCATAAAACTCATTAATCAAATCATAATGTCAGCACAAGATCCATCTCCCCTTTAAAATGAAGAGTTTAGCTACTCATAATGAAATGAGAATCCATAAAATATTCATATAATATTATCAAAATTCGGATTCCAACTTTAGTCCAAGTTACAAATGATGAGTAAGATGAAAAATACTAAAGAAACAAGGATTAAAATGGTAGCAAACTCTTCCCGAAGGTGCTTGGCTTGGTTTGCAGCTTGAAGGTTCTTCCTCTCCAAAAGCCTCTCTAAGAATCTCCCAAAAAGCGTCCCCTACACTCTCTCAGATCTGATCTAGGGCGACCTCTCCTTGCTTTTATACTTCTTCTCTTGAAGATCTATCGTTTTGCAACATTTCTAAGCAATTATAGAAAATCCGTTATCGTTCCCAAGCAATCTTAGAAAATCCGGAATCTCGTCATTGGCTTCTGTGTTACGGCACGGTTTTCCTGTGTTGAGGCATAGGCTTCCTGTTTTGCCATATTTCTTCTTTCTTGGACCTGTGCTGCGGCACAAGGTTGCTGAATATTCTTGTTCTGATGCTATGTTGTGGCACAGACTTGCTAACTAAACCTCTTTTGATTTTGTGCCGTGGCACAACTTTCCTGTGCTGCAGCATAAGCTTGTTGAATTTTTCTTCAAATATGCTTTGGTTCTGTGCCATGGCACAACTTTCGTATGCTGCGGCACAAACTTGTTGTCCAAGCTTTTGCACTCTTTTATACTTTATTTCATTCTATGCACTTTTTCCATTCTTTTTGAAGTTGTATGCATGTAAACAAACATCAACATAAACACATCAAATTAATTAAAATAACTCAAGAACAAGCTAAGAGTTAGCTTGAATAGGAGTGAGATAAGTGAACAATATTCACTTATCAGCCTTCCAACTATATGGAAGCCCTTGTCCAAAAACTAGGTCATTCAACCAATCAAATGGGCCAATATTCATGATAGTACAGCTGAAGGAATTTTGGGTGAAGATCCAAGCCTTCACTATTTTTAACTTAGTGGCCCTTGTGGCGAGTTAACCAACCTTTTTTGGGCAACAAGTTTTTTGTCATTAACCTTAGGGCTTTTTGGAGTGGGGGAAAAGCTTATTTCTTTCCTGTTTGTCTCTATAAGACATTTACCTACCTTGGTCAATGCTACTTTGTATCAAATCTATTTTTCATTATTAAATTAATATTTTTCTCAAAAAAGCTTATCTATTTTGCCTTTGTTCACTACTTCACTAACATCATCTTCATTCCATTGACATCATTTCTTCTTAACCCCTGGGGTAAATGCTACATCCCACTTATAAAAATAGGTTGAGAAAAAGAAAAGAAACGAAAGCAATAAGTATGGTTGGATCCAGTGGTTGGCAACTTGGATGTTGTTTCCATCTTGCGATCTTGCCACATTTAGTAGCTTGAAGATGCCATACTTTGGGGTATGTTGTGTGTATTCTGAGATATCTAGATGCCATATATCTCCTGCTTTATAATGTATTTTAGAACAACGTGAAACTAGATTCGTGCAGTCTTTTTTTATTATTAATTACCATTAGTCACCTTGGTCCCTTTTTTTTTTTTTAATCTTTGTGTGTTTCTCGAAAGGCTTGGTTTCATGTTTGTATTTTTTTTTAATGTAATATGTTGCTTGAAATTCTTTGTCGTAAACACAAGTAAATTTAATTCTTGAGGATTTCATTTTCACAGGCAACTAGACATGCTGAGATGGAAGCTATAGATTTCCTCCTTGAGCAATGGCAAAGAGAGGGACTTTCGCAGTTAGGCATAGCTCAAAAATTTTCACAATGTGATCTTTATGTCACCTGTGAACCTTGTATCATGTGTGCGATGGCATTATCCATCCTTGGTTTGATCATTTGACCCAGTTTCATCATAGAGATAATTATCTTGTTCAACATTGAATTGGGTTTTCTTATTTTATCTAGGAATACGAGAGGTCTATTATGGCTGTGCCAATGATAAATTTGGCGGATGTGGATCAATCTTATCGCTACATGAAAGCAGTCCTGTGCAATCCTTGAGGTTTGTAAGGATCCTAAAACTTTATCATGCATTCAATGCATTTCACTGAGAGATTTTTGTACCCTAACTTAGCATGTAGCATTGTTTTTTGCACCATCATGTAAAATTTATAGTAGCGTTATTAGAAATAGAACTGGAGTTTAAAGCAATTGTGTCCAATCTGGTTTGAACTGGTTCATCCGTATGGTAGACCTGCTTTGAACTTCGAACTAAACAAGAACATTTTTAGACAAAAGTTTAAATAACGAAAAGAAACTTCTGAGAATCAAACTCTAGATGTTGATCTAGAAATACTTAATGTACCCTAGATGTTGATCTAGAAGTATATGTTTTTAACCACTGAGTTACTACCCCTAATCTTTGAATTGCACTAATAGGAAATTTACCATACTGGACTGGCCATGGTCTTGTTCTCAGATGGACCTGCTGGTCCTGTCCAGTTTTGATAACATTGATTTACAGAACATCCAACATTCTCTAGAGTTCAATGACATCAGGAAGTTCTGCCTCTGTGTTAACAAGGACCCACTTGATAAATGGACCTTACATTGACATAGAACTTTCAGGCATCCTTCTGTTTCAACACTGGCCCAACCTATCCATAGACCCATCTAAGTTTCATACAGACGGCCTGCTGTTTGTACACCTTATGTGTCCTACAAAAGTTACAAAGATGGGTTTGCATGCAGTTGGCTGTTGGATTTTTTCCTTTTAATTCCCAGAATGGAAGAAACTGTGCTTGGTTTTTCTCTTAATCACTGGAATCAGAGAAATTATAATTGAGTTTTTTTTGTATTTTCTTTTTGGGTTGCTTAATTGAACTAGTACTGAGTCCAAGCTTCAAACTTTGAGGAAATGGTTTTACAAATTACAATAGGATAATAGCCATAGATTTGTTTCTTTTCCATTGGATGAATGGCTTTTGCTTCAATACGAGTGAGATGCACTTGATGTACTAATAAGTTAATATCTGGGTTTCAATCGCAATTTGTTATTTTTGAGTTTCACATTGGGATTGCAATGAAACAGCAAGTCAATTTTATTGTTTTAGTATTTGTTGTCATGTTGTTATTATCACTGAATTACTTCTGTATCCATATAGATCCATGAGGTCATAGATTAAAAAAGCCTATTTTTTCATGCTTATACTTTACTCAGCCTGAACTGTGTTGAAACTTCCCAGTTCTCACAACACTGACAAAGCTTCTCAAGGGAAAGGTTTCAAATGCACTGGAGGAATCAGAGCATCAGAAGCAATCTCTCTTTTTAGAAGTTTCTATGAACAAGGAAATCCTAATGGTACTCACTTTTGACTCTGAATTTCTTATTAAGTATCCTGAAGATAATTTTTGTTAGTTATTACTATTGGGATCTCAAATGATATGGGTTTTCAAAATGGGGAAGAAATTCTGAACTTCTGGATCGTTCAGAATAAACAAATTTTCCATGAAAACTTGATCCTAAGATTTTTGTATTTGCCATACCTTCTCAGAAGTCAGGCCATAATACTTGTTGGTTTTGGACAGCTCATGTTCATTTGTAAATGGCACAGGTTTGGCAGAACCTCTAATACCTTTTTAACGTTCCAGGTTTTACCCCTAAAAAGCCTAAGGTTTGTTGAAATCCTCAAGTACCATCTCGATTCAAAAAAATTTCAAAAATGGCAATATTACCCCTCTATTCGCAAATGGTCCTCTAAAAGTCATACACAATCTAATCCATCAATTAGGTTTATTTAGTTTTCTTTATATAATTTTTTATGTGATTCAGCTTTATAGCTTTCATTACACATGTTAACAAATATGAAATAAAATTATAAATGTAGACGTTTATGAATAGTATATGTTGAACAGATTAGAATTGATAAAAATACTATTTCTGATGATTTTTTATTTATTTGGCCCTATAGATATTTCATTTAGATGATAATTTTACTGAACAGTTAAAATACTAATTATCACAACCCAGCTCTAGTGTTGGAGCCGTAAAGATTTGGGTCTCAACCAGTCTGGCCACAGGTTCTGGGTGCCTTGATCTCAGCCCATTATTCAAGTATTTTCCCTTGGCCAGACTGGGTTGAGACCCAGATCTTTATGGCTCCAGCACTAAAGCCAGGTCGTGATATAGAAAGGCGCCTTTTTATGTCACATCCTGGCCCATCTGGCACTGATGATGTGAGAATCTCGGGCCCACTTATGTAACCCGATTTTCTACACACCAAGGATTCTTCTATCTGCCCCGAAGTGACCCACTATTAAGGTTTTGCCTTGGGTTCAGCATTTGCAGTCTTTTTATGTCTACAAATGACCACACTCGAACCGGATTTGTTGGTTCTTATAATCGCACCTATCACCAATTGAGCTGCAGATCAATTGGTAAGAGGCGTAGTAGACAAGAACCACAAAATCCTTGGTTAGAGGTTCCAGACGGGTGCAGACGGAGAAAATACCAAATAGAGGGCCAAGGGACAATAACTAAGTAATGGGTTGAGACCCGGGCACCCAGAGCCCATGGCCATACTAGGTTGAGATCCAAATCTTTAAGGCTCCAATGATAGAGCTGGGTTGTGACAATAATGAAATCAAATGAATGGATTCAATTTTGTGTATGACTTTAGTAAGATCCATAAATGCTAATTTTTATGTGTGAATACAGGCGTAGTACTGTTATTTTGCAAATGTCTTTGAATTGAGGATGGTATTTAAGGTTTCAACAAACCTCACTGGGGCGTTTGTAAAAATTGGAACATTAGGGAGGTACTTGAGATTCTCCAAAACTTGAGAGATTATTTGATAATTCCTTCCTTTTTAAAATTTTTAATTACCATGGATTGATGTACTCTGTGTATTTATGATGGGTGTTTTTCTAAGTACTGATTGTAGTACTGATCCAGCCCTTTTTTCCATTCATCAGCTCCTAAACCTCATAGACCAGTTCGGGTATCACAATCAGTAGACGTAAGTGAAGAATCTGTATTTTATTTATTTTTCCTACTTTTATTCTGAATCACAGGCTTCACTTCAACTCAGTAGGTCTTGCCCATTGGATTTGACTTGTGATGTGGCAAATTGGCCCTGAAGTCCTGTTTTAGTCCTTCAAGCAAGGGATGACCTGCCTCAGCTAACGTTGACTTTGGCAGGAAAAGGTTGGCACACTGTTCTTTATACACTCATGGTGTAAAAACCAGATTGCAGTTGACTGACCCTACTTCTTGGGAAATCTAGATCATATACAAATCATCATCCCTTCTGTCTCATGGCATGATAAATATCCATGCAAGCTTTTTGTGATAATTACCTGTTACAGTTAACTGACCCATCTTTAGAATTTTATGAATTTTGTCCAGAGATTGATCCTGTCTCTGTTTGCTTTAATGTAGGGGAGCTGACAGGATTGTTCTGTTGATGCTGAATATCAAGCTTTTACCATCTGAATACATTCTGCAAGTTTGTCACTCTCATTTCATCATCTATGTAAGAGTTCGAGCTTCTTCATTGGTCAGGTTACACAATTTCTATATTCTAGAAAGAAGTCATGGATGGGATTCACCAAGGTGGTGGACTAAAGAAGTATTCGTGTTTTCTACAATTTAGAATGTAAGTTATTTGATGTCATTTACAAAGGTGAACTACAAAGTATTCAAGTTTCATCAACTTATTTTATGTTTTGAGTTGTCCAGTAGGCCATAGAAAAGCCATGTCCAAGTGGCAGGCACACACCAAATTACTAAATTCTAGTTAAGAAGCATTTGGTCCTTTCTGTTTATTGAGTGCATACTGTTGTTGTGTTTTCATCCTTTGCTGTTTGTTCCATAACAACTGGTATTGAGAGTTTGGTAAATTTTAAGGATTTTGAGAGCTGCTGCCCAAAATGATGCCTATTATCTTAGTGGTATTACATATAGCCTTAATATTGTTGTACCTTATGCAGCCAAGAAATGTTTGATGATGGGCAAATGCGTAGGCATTTATCTAAGGATTTAGCTGCCAGGTTCCAGTTATATTGATCATTTGAGCTTCTTTGAATGGGCATTCCTCAGGAATCAATTCTGCCGCCTTACATCACAGTGACCGTGTCTGGGTAACTATTTACCGGAAACACGAGCCTCTGTGAAGTCATAAGACCATGTATAGGGGCTGGTGCCTGCCTAGTGTTAGAAGTGCTAAGGAAGTTGATGACCTGATAAGGGGGGAGCTGGCGATCAAAGCCCTAGCGAACAGCAGCCATATTCATAATGGTCGTAAGATAGCAAAATATTTTACCAGGCAAGTTCCAACCCATGCAAAGGGTGTAATGATCGGGGCAGTCTTGAAGACAGCTTTCCACTACACCCTTTAAGCTTTTGCCTTTTGGGTCAAAAATTCAGGTTGCAAGAGTTTGATAAAATGTAGCCTGCTGTTATGAATATGAGGTGCAGAATGTGCAGGCTTGAGTTCATTTGGTTTGCCAGCTAGCAAACAGTGAAATTTGGTGATCTTCGTATCAATAACTGATTCGGGAGAGGAAACAATCAAGAGTAGAGATTTTAACACGCAAAAATCTCAAAAATCTGGCCTTGTCCAGTCTGATATCATGATGTTAAGATTAGTGAGTGTGCAAAAATCAATCAATATATTGAGAGTCTGTTTAGAAGCACGTTAAAGAAAGTGAAAGGGAAGGAAACGTTAAATAGAGAAAAGACAAAAGAACAATGATGAAGAGGTAAACTATGATGTTAACGGAATAAAGACAAAACTAGGTAATGATTGGGGAAAAAGCAGAATAATATGAGTGAAGCAGATTGTCTTTTTATGGAATTTATAATAGTAATGACGAAAACATATAAATAATGAATGAAATGTAGGGGTATTGATTGAAAGAAAGAAATGTAGACGGTGTTTACTTTGTTTGAATCGGGATAAATGAAAGAAAATGTAAACATGTTTACCTTATTTATACAGTGATTTAACAGGGTCTGCCCTTGTCCAATCTGATGCCTTAATAATCCCCAACTCACGCACCTGAGACATTTCTCCAGCAAAGGGGAAAATGTGATTTGCAACATGTGGCTAAGGCTAGGGAAGGCAGTCGTAAAAAGATCTAAACATTGTCTCTTTTATGGAGAGCTTTCACGCAATCTTTCACTTCCTGAGAATTTCCATTTGGTATTCAAACTTCCCGCTACCATGTCGTCAACCAGAACCCCTGCAAAGTGTGACTTACCTTTATTTATAGAAGAACACCTAGATATGTTGCCTGAACACATCTATACCTTAAATATGCACACATACAACGTGGGATATGATTTTTTGAATTGATTGGATATCATGTGATTGTTACAATGGCCATTTTCAAATCCAGGCCATGGCTTGGAAAGAAATCTGGGAAGACAAACAATGACAACAACAGCAAGAAAACAGACAGATAATGTACTGTTAATGAAATAACTATTGATGTGTGTGGCATCCGTCACCAAAGCTAACAATGACAGCACAAATTGGATAAGAAAGATGAAAAAAAAATAATATTTAAAATTTCATGGCACCCTTAAAAGAATAAACGGAGAGAGAGAGAGAGAGAGAGAGAGAGAGAGAGAGAGAGAGAGAGAGAGAGACCATTTATGGACATATACATGTAAACAAACATGAATTTTATACCCTCATCTCAGTTTAATGCAGGACTGGGGCAATACAGTATGTCAAAGGGCTGCTTTTCGATGCTGTCTTTTAATATTGTAATCTGGCCTTCCTTGATAAGAACATCATCTTCAAGACCTTCGATCTTTTTCTTGAGCGATTTCACTTCATAGGTCAGCAACATGTTATTCTCACGGTGTTGCTTCACCTCCTCCCACATTGAATCTCTCTCCTCTGTGACTTTTGGCAATATCCCCTTTGTCATTGTCAGATCCTTCATGCACTCCTGCAAATTGTTCTGGAGCTGGTTGATGTTCTCTTCCTTCTTCAGCATCTGTTTATCAAAACAACAGAAAGAACAAATGATTGAACTCCCTAACCCGCCAACTATTTGCACTAAAAGCATCTTGAATTGAGAAAACTGGCAACAATGCTGGAATTGCATTATTTTTCATGAGAAGTCATAAAAGTTCATGCTGAGACAAATAAATTGATAATTATATGACATGATATTTGGTGTAATATACATACTCTAAAGTCTATTTTAGAAGGTTCTATCACGTTAGCAGACATCTTGAAACTTTCGCCACATCAAACATCTGCCACATTCCAGAATACTAACAATTTCAATGTCATGCAAGGGCTGCTGGAAGTGATGCTCTACATAAGAGCTAGAGTAGAATGGCTTAAGACAATTTGAGTCTTTGTCAACTCGACAATTAAGACGAGTTGAATTCTTGGACTTTGAATTATGAAGGTGGTCAGTGACTTAGCCAGCCAAAAAGGACCTCCTCCATTACATACATGGCATGCATAAGATGTGATTTCAGGTTTTCCTCATTAACCAATGGTTTCTCCTAATTGTCAAAGAGAACACAGTATCATGCTACAAATGTTCAAATGCTCACCTGAAGTTCAAGATCCTTCATCTTGTGGGTCAGAGAAGAAGTTGCATCTTGTGCCCTCTGGATTTCACATCTTAGGATGTCATTCCCCCTTACTAATGTTGCCAGCTCAGCTTGCAATTGCTCAACTTCAAGTTCCTCACATGACAGCTTTTCTCGTAACACTTTTGTTAGTAGAATTTCAGCCTTGAGCTCATGTTCTGTGTTACCCTGGAAAACACATGTCAAGAGTCTCAAGACAAGGGCAAGGGCGAGGTGATAAAATTTAAGCACCGCTGGCTGTTTAGTGGCTTCATAAGAATGACATTGGCCCATGGTCCATATTACACACCAAGCATGACTGAGAAGGAAACTAATTGGCATGGACAATTTTTTTTATTATTGACTTCATATGGATTTTTATTTAGTGGAAAAGTGGGTTCATAAACCAAAACCATAGACTTTTTTAGTTCCTTGGAAACTCAACACTTGAATGTGTCATGAATTTGAAGATGGGCAACAAAAAATCAGTGTAGCATGCAAAATAAAATAACTCACAAGTACATCTGAAAATCTGTGGCTTTGAAAAGCCAGGATTGTTATTTTAAGAGAAGGGCATCAATAGTCAATACACACCCATCATCATCATCATCATAAGCTGTTTCCTGCCTAAGCAAGGCCAGCTATATTGACGCTGCTGTGTCATTCCTATGGATCTTGGTTTATATTCCAAGTAAGCCTAAGAATTTTCATGTCTTTCCTAATGACCTCTAACCATGTTCTTTTTTACTTTATTCTAGTTATCTTGCAGTCTTCTATTTTGAAAAATCATTCTACCTAATTCATGTAGTTTCTAATGTCTATTTCACAAGACTAGCCCCATTTA
Organism: Pouteria campechiana; assembly: GCA_036873735.1. Lineage (NCBI taxonomy): Eukaryota > Viridiplantae > Streptophyta > Magnoliopsida > Ericales > Sapotaceae > Pouteria > Pouteria campechiana. Next base: position 21,654 of record JAYJMB010015975.1, read on the forward strand.
AGTCAATTTTCTCTCATTTTATAACCTGTTGATTCTAGGTTTGGGTTGTGTCGAATTACTTTATTTCTAATTTCATCTTTTTCTTGCTTTACCACTCACTCATCTCAATATCCTCATTTCAGATGGGTACATAAAAAAATTAGTCTGCTTTATGAATAAAAGCTATAAAAAAATAATTATTAAGGAAAATAACAAAAAAAGGAATTAGGGAGTATCAATATGTTGTCTATGTGTGTTTGGTTGTACAAAAAAACACAAAATTCCATGATATCTTGTTATTAATCATTCTGATTTGGCGGCACCAAATAATTCTGATACCAATTTAAATAATGAAATCCTACTCCTAGAATCACCAATTATAGTACTAATTGTCAATGCAGAATACTTTCCTCAAGATTTTTCAGGGAAGCAGTTAAGTACCTCTGATTCTTGCATCAATTGGCCACCAATCTGTGACTGAGAATTTGAAGTGTCAAGGTTGGACTTCTCTTGAATTATTTTAGATATCATCTGTAGACTTCGTCTCAGATTTTCAATCCCTCTCATGAAGTTTTGGAATTTCATATCATACTCCACAACAGAATAACCATCAAACCCATTGTTAACTTCATCTCCTGTATCTGATCTGGGATGTTCATGAGGGGAGCATATTTTGCCTTTCACAAATTCTAACAACTTCCCACAAAGATGTCCATTCTCATCAAGCAAAGAGAAGCACTGACTTTGTAAGCAGTCAACCCTAGCATGCAGCTCCTGATCTAGCTTGAATGATGAGAGCATCCCACTATTTCCATTCTGCCGGAAACGATCCAAGAGAGTGATGTTTTCTCGCCGGAGGGAGTTTACTTCAAGCCTGCAAGACTCTAACTCCCGTCTTAATGTCTGTTCCACACCTGTTAACCTCGCTTGCTCCATTTGTAATTTAACAAAAACATCACTTTTCTCTGGAGATCTTTTGTTGATTTCACTACCAAGTCCTTGCCGAAGCCCAGCAATTGTCTTATCTTGCTCCCCACAGGTCCTTTGTAATCTAGCTACAGCTTTCTGAAGCTCCTTGGTCTCATGTTCCTTTTCTTTGTAGCTTCGTTTAATGCAATCCCGGTCAGATTCTGCCATTTTACAACTCTCCTGTGTCTCTAACAAGGATTGCCGAATATTTTGGTTCTCTGCTCTTATTTCCTCCATCTTTGCTGTCAGTTCTATCAGTTGTAGCTCTGCATGTGCCATCTTATCCCTAATCTCTACATCTCTGCTGTTAAATGTGGAAACTTCTCTTTGCAACGAGACATTTTGTTCGGCCAGTTCCCTTACCCTTTCTCTTAGTCTCTGCTCTTCTAACTGGTACTTCTCAAGCTTGTAAGACCAATCACTTGACCTTCTATCCAGTTCCTTCTCCAAACTTGACTTTAGTTCTTGCTTCTCCTTTTCCAGCCTCCTGGTTCGTGTGTCCAGTTCTAACTTTACCAGCTTGAGTGCTTCGCTTGCGGAAGCTCTCTCAGCAATACGACTCTGTATCTGGGAGGAAACTTCAATAGCTAAGTTTCTTCTATCATCTGTGATATTTTGAATAGTCTGTATCAGGGCTGGTATGCTAAAGCCATTATGCCGAAGCTTAACTTGTTCGAGCTCTTGTGATAACACTGCCAGTTTCTCCTCTACCTCCTTCCCCTTTCTATGCAATTCAAGGTCTGAGTCCTCCCTTTTCACTGAGTGACTTGAATTTTCATGCTTGACACTGACCGGGGGTTCTCCAAGAAAATGTCCTTCCTTTCTGTGACCTGAAATCTCCTTTGGGCAATACCCATTAGTGACTTCAGATGGGGCATCAGAGAGATGGCATACGGACATGTGATCAGACAAGGAAATTCCTTGAACAGAGCCACTTGAATTTAGACTTGGGTAAGGTTGTGAGAAGTCCTCGTAAATATCTTCAATTGTAGTTGCAGTCATGCAGTCCATTTCGTGTGACTTCATTTTTGATTTTCGAGGAAATACCTGACATAGTTTCCCAACTACATTCTTTGCAAGCTTTTGTGGGGATGAAGGCCTAATTTCATCCCTTACCCAGTCTCTTATTGAAAGGCGACGATCAATATCTCTACTTTCTCTGTATGAACGGGATCTCAATTGTCCACTGTAACCTGTAGGTGAAGCAGGTGCAGTAGTTTGAACTCTTGGTGGCCATCTTGAGTTGGGAATCATTTTGTTTTCTGCTGATGAAGCATCATGTATGGCACAAGGCGAACTCCTTTGGCTTCTGGACTTCTTTGCATGCTGTTCTCCATCAATGTATAGGTCCAGCACTTTTTTGGGAGCTTGTGATAATCGTGCAGCTCTGCATCTTAATGGGACTGGTGAACTATGAGGCGAGTTCCCTGAAGAACCAACATAACCCCTGGATGAACTGGGAGAATTAAGCTTCTCAACCATAAGGGTCTTTTGATTGGCTGGATGATCACTTCGTATAGGCTTTGACTGCCTCTCTGGAGTCACTGAATGGTAACTGCAAAAAGAAGGATGAAGAAGAATGAGGATTATCATCTAGTGAGGCAAGATTCATTCAAAAACTTAGAGCATCAGAGAAGAATAGGATAACCAAGCTTGGCTCATTTTTATAGGAGAAAGGAAAATTGAAAACATACTATGAAATAAAAGAAAAATGAAATCAGCATACAATATGAAAGCATCTCAGAGAAAGCCTACGTAACACAACTTTTTGGATTGCAAATTGGGAACATGCCCAATAGGCATATAAGAATCCATTTCAATGACACATGACCATAGGATCAACAGGTTCACCATGGCAGCATTAATCCATACCCCAGCTATTTGGGGTTAACACACGAAACTTTTCTGGCATTCTACTAATTCAAGTACCAAAGGTAAATGAACAATAAAATGTTTCGTAAGAAATGCCACACAAGAAGATCCTGAGACAAAATGAAGGTACGAGGGTTTACCATGGTTTTCATGAAGGTTATAGAACATTGAGGGTGTGTTTGGTAATTGAGGAAAAAAGGGTGGAAAAGTTTTCTACCCTTTTCCACCACCCCTCTCATAACTTTTGATGCGATTTGGCATCTTAACTACCTAAAAACCCTACTTTTTATCATTATTACTGATATTTTCAATCATTATTTCTCATCTTTTTATCCATAAAGCCAAATTGTTTTATCTTTATTCACGTCATTTCTAATCATTACCCATATTACATCACATCATTTCCCTCACGTTTCCCCTACTTTTTCGTATTCTTTTTTTTCCCACCTTTTTTCTCATTCCTAAACACACCGTCAAGGGTTTGGAAAGAAGAAAACTACTTGTCTTACAACACCAGGGATGCGACCAATTTGACATGGAGAGATGGTGTCTACAAGCCTAAACAAATCTGATTAAAATGTCGCAAGGCCGCAATGCATGATAACGTTAGTGATGTCTTGATGTATGACGTTTCCAATCAGTGCAAATGTAGCAGATAGAATATCCCACCATGAAAGGCTTGAATTTTTCACCTAGATTACTTATTATAGTCTTACTATTATTTATACGGCAACGGACAAAAGGTTGGGATCTTCCACAAGGATTTAATGAGATTCGCATAGTTTGAATCACCTAATTGTTGCTGGGCTCACCCTTATTGGTGCATTGCAGTGTTGTCAGAACTGGACTGGTGGTCAAACCAGTCATGCGTCCATTCACGGTCCAACTAGTTCGACCGACTGGTTCAACTGGATGAACCTTTTTTTCTATTTTTTTTAGAGAAATTTAAAAAATAATACAACATAATTTTGAAAATCTAAATCATAGATATTAATCTAAATATACAGATCTATTATTATAATGTTATATTACTTTAATTCATTATTTTATTCCATTAAAAATTTACAATTAAAAAAATTACTATTGGACCGAATCAGACTATATCGAACCAGTCGGCTAACCAGTTCACGGTCCAACTGGTCCAACTGGATGGTCTAGTCCAGTTCTACTAACACTGGTGCATAGAGACAAATTTCAGTTCCTAATGCATTAGGACAGAACATCTTTCTATCTGAATGAAACCCACATGACAAAGCACCACTAAAATGCAAATGAAGCACCAGAGGGAAAACGATAAAGCACAGAACAGTTTAAATGTGACCTCTCGTGAAGATTCAAAAACTCACCAAATTGGGTACTCAGCTGAATGATAGTGAAGATTATTGCTACCAGAGGGAGATTGTCTTGCTTCATTCAAGCAATCCACATCCCTCTCTCCTGTATCACTGTAAATGCCTGAGGATGAAAATGAAAGGCTCCGTCTCAGACCTGGAGCACAGGCTTGGGTCTCTGGGGATTGTTTTTCTGGTCCCAACCCTGAGTCCTTGCGGCTCTTGGAGCCATTCCGAACCTTGCCAGTCACTTGATTTTGCTCAAAACTACCCCAAGGGGTCTCCCAGTAGACCTCACTGCTGGGTGCAGGAGGAACTGGATTGTTGTTCCCATTGCTTGATGTGGAAGAAGATTTGAATGAGAATAACTTCTTCATCTGTATATTTGCAACTGAAATTGCAGCAGATGTGTCTATAAGATCTTTGATTACGTGCAAAGGCTCCCTCTACCCTTTGACTGTATCACAACTACCAGGCCGGAAAGATCATAAATGCACACCACCCTGAAAGAAAAGAAAAGTATGCCAATAAGACACCTATATGTTCAAAGAATAGCAGATTTTAAAACAGCAGTGGTCTTCAGACACCTCAACTGAAGAAAGGGATGCAGGCCAACAACAGCAAAAATTCAATATGCATAGGCATCTTAAGGGAGGCGATCTGACATGTGATGCAGCAAAGAATCGTGCATGGATGGAGCACTAGAAACTCACCCAAGAGAAAACTCTTAGCAACCTTTCAACTGTGTAAATTCTAGGAATGTTATGATCAAGAGCAACATGCAGGATAGGCATTTTAATTTTAAAATCTTTGTAGAGCAAGATCTTAGCAACCTTTTAACTGTGTGAATTCTAGGAATGTTTCAATCAAGAGAAACATGTAGGAAAGGCATTTTAACTCAAAAATCATTGTAGAGCAACATCTGTGTAAATTCCAGGAATGTTACGATCAAGAAAAACATTCAGGAAAGGCATTTTAACTTAAAAACTTTTATATTACGAATTCACTCTGCAAGCTTCAAACTGTCTGCATTACATTTGAGCACACACGTTCACACACAGAAAAGGAAATAGAAAAAGAAACAAGTAGAAACCTTTGTAGCAACAATATGCATGAAATGGAGGGGATGGTTGGAGTTTGAAACCACAAAATATGCTTCATGCAACACCTTCAAAACCAAAGTACAGAAGTTTTTGGACATTCCCTGAATGAATATGAAAAAGGGAAAAAGGGGGGGAAATTTTTTATGCTTGCCCGACATTCAAGATTGTGCCCACGTCAGAAAAGAAACAATTAAACTTCAGAAATTGCCATACCAACATGAAAATAAACAAAGATATCCCACAAATCACAACAAAACAAGGTTTTGGACGTAGCAAATGAGGTTAATTATGTGGGAAAGAACAAGCCAAAAGATGGCTCCACATAGTAGGAAATTCTTTACTGATCTCAAAAAAAAATATACCTTAAAAAAATTCTATACAGGTCTTGCAATAAATACAAACAAACGACCAGTGTGGAGAAAAAACAATAACAAACCATCGGAGGCATTTTATTCTTGCTCATAAGAATCTAAGAAATGAATTTGAAAGACATTCTTTAACAGACTTCTCAAACTGTACTGGTTAACTTACCTTACTAATAACAGTGATTATGTTAACGATCCAATGATAATAATAAAAGAACTAATAAGAGAACAATTAGAACTATGGAAGCTGCTCTCTGAAAAACATTAAGAATCCATGCAAAGTATAGATTCAAAAAAAAACTTAGAGAATAAATAAATGCCGATTTTCTGAAGAAAATGAAGATTCCAATGTAAGGAAATGAAACAGTGCACCCAATTTCACCATTCTTCTTCATGTGTAAAAAACACTAGGGACTCCTACTCTGGTGAAGAAAACAAAATAATCTGGAAACCCTGAACAAATGCTGGTATCTCTTCTTTTACTTTTCTCTCTTAAGCTCTCATTTTAATTACAAAAGATCTTCAGAAAAAAAGACCATTCATATTTAGAAGAGCACATATCAGGAAAGGAGGTTTTAGGTCCCTCTTAGAGTTTCAAGGAATACCCACCTAAAATTAAGACCATTAAACTTCTAACCCATCTCACATAATACCTCCAACATCAAATGGGGAACAAGCACATTGCAATCTGATTGTCAGAAATATAAGAGACATATGAAGAAAAAAAAAACAACTAGAATCAATATGCCATGCCAATATCCAAAACCTCTATAATGAAGACCTTGCATGCATATCAACAAAAATAGTTCTAACAACAGCACAAATCTTGGATTCAGCACAAAGATTATAAGAAAATGAGCCAAGAGAGAGCGCCTGCATAATTTTCAATAAGTCCAGTGCATCTGAGAGATCCAGAATGTATGCCAGATTAGACCAGGCCCTTGTGCGGAATCAATCTCAAGGGTTGGTGGGTGTTATCAGCTTACCGTAGGATGAAAGTTATTGACTGGGTAGATAGCAATTGGCGCTAGAGAGACACTACCATGTCCAAAAACCAGAGAAACTCCATGAAAAAGCACCGAACAGAGAAAGGGCAGAAGACGCTTGACTGAGGAAATTAAAAAGGAATAAAAGAAAAGGAACCAAATCACTGAATAAGGTTCCCTAGGAGTAAGGGAAGATTCCAAGACAGAGAAATAAAAGTACAACAGGGATTTCAACAGCCTACTGCATGCAGAAAACACGGGGAATCCACTCCAGAATCCAAACCCTCCAGAAAAAGGTAATACCAATAAAATATTAAGAGATGAAGAAGAAAGCAAGAGAATCAGCAACCCTGAGTGAAAACAGAACGACTTAAAGTAGCAAATGAACAGAAAACTGATTGGTGACCACCCAGATTACCAAATGACCAAAATGCCTATAACTGCTTTGTTAAGCCCTGAACCCCACTTCCATGGAGATTTATAGGAGGAGCATACCCATTTTTTTGCAAGATTTTCGTAGCGGGGCATACAGGTATAATTCCCCGAGGGACTTGTCTTCAAAGTAAGCGTCAGAAAAAATAATTTTCCATAGAGAACTTCAAAACCCATTTGAAATTATTAAATAATTTTCGGTAAACTAGAATCTTAAAAATTACAGAAAGCTGGTTGTGTTTCAGTGAAAAAGATATTACTATACACGCAAGAACCAGACAAACCCACCAACCCATGAAATTTCAACACAGCGCAGGATCCAAGAAAAAATAAGAAATTTTTAGAAATAAATATATTACAAAAAGCCCATTCATCCCGCCAAAAAAAAAATAATAATAAAGATTATTCTCACAAAATAAAAAATGGGAAAATCGTCAAAAAAGGTAATGTCTTTGTAAACAGCCAACAGGCATTTCGCGGCAAGAGAAAGAAAACCCATCAGCATTTTGGCAATAGACCGAACCCACGAAGATTTTAACTACCTCCAAAAGTAAAAAGAAAAAGAAAATAAAAAGAAAAAGAAAATAGAAGAAAGAAAGAAAGACAAAGGAAAATTAGCAATTTGAACAGGAAAATCAACAAAAAAGTACCTTAAGAGAATTGCATTTCCTTGGGATTCTTTCTCGGACAAAACTCATTTTTCGACAACTGAATCTCTCCATCCAAGACCCCAACGACAAATTCAAAACCCATATTCAAAACTCAAACAAAAACCAAAGATTTCGTCTGTTTCTTGCAAGAACCTCAACCCGAAATGAATCAGTTTAAGAATCGAAATCGATTAAGAGAGACGAAAATTACCGTTGGTTTTTTGAATTTCGAAATAACGGAATGTCCGAAATCGCCGGGAATTCGAAATCGAGGAAGAAGCCGATCGGCGAGTGCGGCCGTGGCGATTTCAGACACGCGATCAAAACGGAAGCTTTCGTCGACGTATCGGGAGACGACGAGGCGATTCGTTGAAAAATTCGGCGATTTTTTGCTGGGGAGAGAGACTTGGAGAAGGGAGCGTTAAAAGAAGCGAAAATGGCGGAAAAGGGAATTCTTTAAAAGGGTTGATTTGATACTCCGCCGGCGTCCGACATTTCATACTCGTCAATCAAATGGGATTTGTGCACATGGCATACGTAAATTTCACCTTGACCCAGCTAAGTTAACGTCACATTCCCAAAATAATATTCCAGAAAGATTCTACTGTCTCATGAACAAAACGGAGTATTTATTATTTAGGACTGTCCAATAAACTCACTTTTCCATGGTATTCATGGCTTAAAATGGTGTTTAGCTTTTGGCCGAATATGCACATGGAATGGGCCCCAAAATCCGTGTGGTAACACCCATGCACTTTCCCAGTGCTATGTAATAATTCCTGCTGCCAATAATCCAAGATGCAATAATTCGTTCGGGCTGAAAATTGCACCGGCGCTTGATACACTGGCGCAACGGGTGATGTGGAAATAGAATATGTTCTGAATTTTAAAAGGCTGAATTTTTTGATTCATTGCTAGAATTCTAGAGTTAGACAATGGAGTCATTTATGGGAGGAGAATGAGAGAGGGGGTTGAGAAGAGTATATTAGTTTAGAGATATATGCAAAGCATTCGATGAAACGTGTGTATTTTCATAATTGATTGATTATATATTTCATAGTTTTTTTCTTCTGTGTCGAACGGATTTTCCACGTAAATCTCTTGTCCCTGACATATGATTGATTATTCTATTAATTTATATGCATATGATTTTATATTGATGATCACGATCTCGAAATTAGTATTAGAATTCTTGCAAGAATATATTCATTTTTGAATTAGATAAATTTGTAGTCTATTTTTTAAATTTTAATTAAAATAGTAATATCAATAATAATGAATGAATTAAGTTGTACAAATACAACCGCATAAGCCGTGGACCAAATATTTTTTTGATAGTGATGGTAAAAATATTTCTACGTGAATATAATTCCATAATTATAAGGTGACTTTCGAGAAAAATAGTGGCTATACATCCCTTTCAAATGCACCCTTCTTACAAACCACCGTTTTCAGTATTCATTTCTATAGGTAGGTAATTGAAAATTTTCCTTTTTTGTATGTTTCTTCAAGTTTTCTTCAGGGCCACATTTGTACGGATTGATTAATGACCTGCATCCAAATTCCCAACTGACAATTTCGGTATATTAGGTTATATTTCTAGAAAAAGTATTAAAAAGATAGGACTAGAGGATGAATCAAAAATATTTTAAATATCATATTTGTGTTTTATTGCGAAAATACAACTTGATATTGGTAGGAACATATTTTTTTATAGAACCATAATTTCTTCCTATAAGAATTTTTATTTTCATAGTCCTTTGTTATCAAATGAAATTTTTTCCCTCAAATTAAATTAATAAATTGATGTACTCACCTCAACATATGCTTCATCTCTACCTCTGGAGCCCTTACATTTATTTCTCCCTTCTGATTCAAGTGGGATGACAACGACAAGGAAACCGTATGACCATATATTTAAGTCATAGCTAGGGTTTAAGAATAGTGAAGAAATTCCAACAGAAGAGATGCCTTTCTTATCAAGTTGCAATGCTGATTAGCAGCTCCAATCGTTAATTCAGTATAGGTCAATTTGCAAATATCCTAAATGTTGGGGAGGCCATGGGTAAATATTGAAAGTATATAGGGTAGAGTGTGTTTGGTCTTTGGATGAATTTTGCAGTCGAAAATGGGTATATTGATATTAGTCACTTCTTTTTTTGTCACATTACAGCATATTTTTTTAAAATATTATTTTTTATTATTACCTTTCTTTCGAATCATTATCTCTTCCGTTTTTAATAAAAAGCTGATTTTGTTGGCATTATCTCTATTCTTTTCTACCACAAGTGGGCATTTTAAATAAACTTTTTTAATATATTCTTTATTAAATACACCATATCCAAATAGTCAAGATAAAGTTGTGTAAGTCAATATGCAAATTTTCTTTTTATACTAATACAATAATGTAATATATATTTAATATTTGGAAATTTTTGGGCAGGTGACAAATGTAAATGCGAGTTCTTTGCAATTCAAAAATAGTTTCAATGGAAAAATGTATTTACAGGTTTTTAATGTGTTGTATTCGATCCTTTAAAAAAAAAAAAAAAGAACTAAAAGAGCAATATTCACGGGGCTATCTAATTAATCTCGATTTTCGAAAAACCCACCGGCCTTTTTATTGTCTGCCTGTCAAGCATCTGGCCAATCAAGCCCAAGCATTGGACCGTTTAATATGTATTGCCTGCCCCCTAATTGTCTCCAGCTTTTGACTTACCTGCAGCAAACAATCAAATTCAGACGAACTTTTTGCCCAACTTGTATGCCACTCGTTAGGCATTTTCATGCTTTACTACTCTATTTTTTCCTTAATTAAAATCTTTTTCTTTTCCAACTTTTCCCACTCATTTAATTAGTGTGACATGTAACTATTTTATCAATTTATTTTTTTATTATTACTCATATTTTTAACAAATTATCCTTTATTTTTATTTAAAAAGTCAATCTACTTCATCTTTACTCATTACTCTTAGCTATTGTATATTTGTTCACTTTTCTTTCAATCTTTTTCATCTCTTTTACTTTCTTCTTGTCAATTTCCAAACAAGCACTTACTTCTTTCCTAAAATAATAAAAGTATGTTCATTCAAACTTGATTTGTTTTTGTGCGGTTGTTCGGCTGCCCCAGTTGTAATCAACAGGAAAAGAAAATTCAAATTTTCCTATCTTGGCTGGCATCATTTCATATGATGTTAATATCTTCTTTTTTTATTTATTTTCAATCAAGCCCAACCTTATGTAACAATTCAACTATCTAAACACTTTAGAACTTTTATAGGTTGTAAGCACAAAAGCTAATGGTTAATAATCCCTACAGACAGCATGCATAAAAAATAAAAGTTTGATCACTACACATGTGCAACGAGGTGTGTTGCTTCATTGCATCTAAAGGTGCGTTTGAAGATATGAAGTCACTGCATTTCTCTAATACACACCCTATTATACCTCCAACCAAATAGAGTATTAGCAAATACACCCTATATTTCAATTATTATCCTTATTTTTTAATTATTTTTATATATTTTTAATCATTTATTTTTATACATTCTCTCATATTTAGTCATTAACTCTTGTTTTTTACTACTCATGGGCTTATTTTATCTTTTCCATAATACACCCTCCATTACACTTACACACACCCTTATATAATTATACTCTACAATCCAACTAAATCATCAGTTGCACTCTAAATCTCATTTTCTTTTCAGTATTATCTTTACTTTTTAATTAATGTTTCTATCTTTTAATTTTTTTATATTCTTCAATTTTTGATCATTCATACCTAATTACAATCTACTCATAATGATTTTCTATACTTTCAATAATGCAAATACATAACCCTTTACACCCAACCAAACTGGCATTGAATGTGTGTAAATAAGGTGTATTTATATTTGGAAAGTTGGGTTTGAAATATACCTTGATATCAATAGAATGCTAATGGTATTAGCAACCTAATCTTTTTTATAAAAACTTAAAAGGTCATAGTTAAAAACATATATAATGATAGGAAAATGAAATTATTAAAAATAATTATAATATAAAATTAGAGAAAAAAAGGTAGCTGATGTACCCATTTTCAAATGCAACTTCCATCCTAGGCAATTATCATTGATAAAAAGTAGGTTAAAAAGATTGAAAGCTTCAAAGTCATTCATCAAGCTTTAATACCATTTTATACTTGATATGAAAAACTTAAATAATTCATTTAAGGCCCAGAAGCCTTTTTACCCAATCCATGGGGAATCCATGATGTGGTTGGCATCATATCACCGACCAGGGGCACAACTGAGGCAGCCCTCTATCGGGTGCAAGACAAACAAGTTACAGCTGCTGAATTTTAAAATGTTTTTTCAAACGAGGCGGGAAACCGAGCCCATGACTTTTCGCCGCGCATGAAGAACAGACGTGGAATAGAATACGGTGTCGTTGTCTGCTACATGCAACGCAAGTGGGCATTCTCCTCAGCCTGAAAAATAGAAAAAAGCAACGAGGCACCTACAAAAACATCTCAATCGGCGGGCTGTTGTTGGGGGGTTGGGGAGGGGGGGGAATGAATTTTTTTTTTAAATATATTTTTAATAATTATTTTGACACGTATTTTTCATAATAATTCTACTGTTTTCATTATTCTTCTTATTCACTTTTTGATGTTATTGCCATTGCTGTTATTTTCCTTTCCACTTAGGGTATGCTTGGGAATGAGTGAAAGAAGTAGGGAAAATATTAAAAAGTAAGAAAAAAGAAGAAATAATGTAATATGGCAGGGATTAGTAATTAGAAATAAAGTGAATAAAAAATAGTTAGGCTTTTTGTATGAAAAGATAAAAAAATAATAATTAAAAATACGTATAATTATGAAAAAAATATTATTTTTAAGTAGTTAACATATCAAATCATATCAAAAGATATAAAAAAAAAAGATAAAAAAAAGATAAGAAACTTTTTCCAAAAAAAGATGAAAAAAGGTAAAAAAACTTTTCCAACCTCTTTTACTTGAATAAAAGGAGCTAAGGTCCAATTCATTCAAAGAAATACATTATATTTTAATACTTGTATTATTCTTTAGGTTTGAATGATTGAAATTTAAAAGTATTGTTCCAAAAGCCTTCAAAAGTCCCTTAAAGTTTACAAACAAAGTGAGGTTGAACAATATTAAATCACTTTTCCTTAGAAATACACAACTTAGCGTTATTTTATTATTTGTTGGAATAAAAAAATTGTAGAAAACAGAAGAAAAAATAAAATTTTGAAAATGATAAAAAGGGAATGAATTTATGTAACAAGATAGAAGTAGTAATATAAATAAAATGAATATATAAACTTTTTTAATTAAAAGATAGAATTTGATGCTTTAAAATACGAGCAATGATGAAAAAATAAAATTATTGTACGATTTAAATATGACACAAATGAAAAAACAAGAAATCTAAGTTGAATCAATAATGCATTTATGTATCCATGAAAATAATTTAATATTTCTACAAGCATGTTTGCACTATAAAAAATACATGCCTTTTGCACTAATTTTTCTTTGATCTAACACTAAAATTATTTTCAACAAAACTATTTTTTTCTCATTCCTACTTATATTCCCGATCATTACTCCTTAATTTTTTTTAGTACAAGAGCTAATTATCTCATATCCTTTCCTATTTCACTGATCTTAATATGTGTTTGAAATACACATTTCTAAGCTGCATCCCAATAAGAAAGACCATGTACCAGTTTTAAATAATAACAATGACATTCTAAGCTACACCCGAAACGAAAGACCATGTCTCAGTTTTAAATAACAACAATGACATTCTAGCGGGCCATATCATAATGTCTATATGGTCTGCACGTTTACCTAACACAGTCTAGATGGTCTTCAGGTTTACCTAACGCATGAGAATCACACCTTCCCATGTACATGTTTACCTAACACATCAAACTCATGTTGCATGGGTTCTCATTGATGTGTGCATAGACACTTTCCTTCTAATATCATGACCTTTTTCTTGTTTTTAAATACATTTTTAAATGCATAACACCTTAGTATTATCTT
>JAYJMB010015986.1:0-44868 GCA_036873735.1 Pouteria campechiana
ATAAAACAATTGCATAAGAATAACAAATATCTAAGTATAAAAACGTATCTTATGAGTGAATGAAATCCACTCATCAGTCACTTAGTGTCCCTCTCTTTTCTTAAGTGTGGAACTTAGATTTTTTTCCTTCATTTTAAAGCCTTGATTCATGTTTGACTTTGAGCACAAGTTTGAATTACTTTGGCTATGTTTTGAGGCATGTCTAGACGTTGTTTCACACACCGCTCTTCAAAGTTTTAGTTTCATTCTTTCTCGTTTGAGCATTTATGTTTTCTTCCTCAAAAACTTGTGGATCTTGTCTCTAATATAGTCTTATATATGTTGTCCACTTATGATATTTCCTTGATATATTATTTATTACTGTACACTTGAGAAATAATGATCAATAGCTTAAACTTTAACACATATGATTTTGCTCATCATCAAACCTTGGCTGGTTAAATATGTTCATCATCAAAATCAAGCTTAGTAAAGAGGTTTGGTTCAACAATCTTCAAGATTATCCAAAATAAAAATCTTGCAATGTCCAACTGGTTCTGTTGTGTCAAAAGAAGTTTTGTTGCATCTAGAATGGTTTTGTACCATCCAAAGCATCATTTGCATCCTAACACTGGTATTTGATCTTGTTTACTTCTACATCATGCTTCAACACTCTTGAAGCACATTTGAAGCTAGTCTTTGAAGCTTATTAGATTGCAGACATTTCCTTTAACTATAGATATTGCCTTGGGTGCTTGGATCTTGTGTCTAAAATAATTCAAACATTGTTTCAGAAATTGATCTTTTGTCTACAACTTTCATCTTTTGATACGTTAAACTTTTTCATATCTTGAATTTGTTCCTTATGATCTTAATCACGTCCCATTTCATCTGAGATTTTCTTCAAAGTTTCAGTGTCATTCTTTCTCTTGAGAATTCATGTTTTCTTCTCTTGATATTTAGTGGATCTTATCTTTGATATAATCGTGAATTCGCCATCCACTTTACTAAAGTTATTTCCCTAATTTTATATAATTATTTCTGCACACTTGGGAAAATAGTCAGTAGCTTTACTATTCACTCACATGATTTTCCTCATCATCAACACTCAGCTAGTTAAATACGTTCAACAATCATTGGAGCACGAAATGGGAGACTTGATAAAACACTCCATCACCTCCCTTTTCCCCAATTCGACACTCCCTCCCTCCCCCAATCAACCCCATTGCAGCAGCCCCATTCATGCCCTCATTTATACTCAATTTCTTACTGGAAAAAATTCCATGAATGCATCAAAGCTTCACCCATGCATCAAGTGCTAAAACCCACTCATTTGGATGCTAGAAAAGAGGGTGGAAAATCTGGTTTTCATCAAAGAAGCCTTCTCACTACAAATCATGGCAGAAACTTGAGGATTAGGGTTGCATTTTCATTTTTATGGTGAAAGAAACATGAGAAATCTATGGAAAGTGCTCTCCCCAAATAGATTTCCTATTTTTATTGTAGTGGAGTGTTGTTGTACAATTCATGGGGTCCATTATGAGGATTTAAGATTATGGGAACGACTATAATGTTCAATTGAAATGATAATATGGTGTTTAGAAGTAAGAAATCTTATGCATATGGTTGTCATAAGATGGGCAGCTACATTTTTGCAAGTTGAACAGAGAATTTAATGAGTAATAAAGTTGGGCAAAATTTTGATTTATTTTGGGGCATAATGAGTTCATTAGCAAGGCTATTTTGATGTTAATCTTGTTAAACATTGACTGTATTTTGTTGAGTGATGAGTAAATTTTATTCACTTACATTATTTATGTTCCAGCTTAATTATTTAGAAATCCTTATTTCTTTTAGATGAATTTCATATTTATTCATTGAATTTTCTAAGTGTTTTGAAGATGAAAAAGAAGAGAAAATGGAAGGAAAAGATGAAGCTCAAAGGATGGAAAAGAAGCAGCTACAAAGGAGATAAAAATCAAAATTTGCAAGTTGAAATCCACCAGGCACCGCAGACATTAGGATCCACCATCACCGCCCCCTAGATAGGAAGGTGGCGCAAATGACACTCCTTAATTTTAGCAGTTTTCTATTAAGTGTGGAGGGGGTTTTTAAGCTAGAAAGTTAGGGTTTTGGGGGGTTCTTTTCACTTTCATTTTGAGAGTTCTTTCTGAGTGTTCTAAAGGGTGAATTCTTGAAGTTTCTTGTGGAGAAGAAGGGGAGATTGCAAGTAAGTAAGAGAAGGACGATAGGATGTTCTTCATTATGATAATCTTGTCAAAGGGAGTTATTTTGGTTTTTCTTATGAACTAAATCTCCTTTTTTAGGGTGAAGATGTAACCCTTTTTTTATATTCTTTTTATGTAGATTGTTGGTTATTAAATGCTATATGATCTTGTTTCATTCATGATATTGTTTACAATGATTTAATTTGTTTTATTTCTTGACACTAATATTATGAGTTAGATTGTTTATCTAAGCATGGTTAAGATATACACCATAAGATAAACCATGAGCTCCCTTAAATGAAAATGATAGATGGTTAAGGTAGACACCATATGCTAAACATGCTATTTTGGTTCATTATGTTCTTGAGCTCAATGGGTTTTCACATCAATTATGCTACTCACCATAGGCAATTGGAACGAGTGAAAATACTCGATTTATACCCGCACACCTATTGGTAATGATCCTACTTTTGAAAGAACTAACCCAAGTGAGGCATTTAATCCAACATTCCACTAGCAAAGGGGTATCATCTAGTGGTGAAATTGAATCCCTAGACCTTTGCATCTTGCTAATCTCTTAGCATTATTATTAATCATTAATTTTCCTACATTCCATTAAATTTTTAAAATTCTAAAATTATACCAATCATTACTCCATATATTTATAAATACATTATTTTTAAATCTAGGAGTGTTCAGTAACTAAAATTGATTAAGTTAGTTTGACCATTCTCTGTGGGATCGACCCTTGCATTGCACACTATACTACTATACATCCATATACTTGCAAGGAATTATAATTTGAACCATCATCGAGAATGTGTCCAATTTGATTTGCTGCACTTTGCTAGAAATTGATAATTTAATTGATGCATATCAACTATTTGATGAAATCATTCTATTAGAAGAAAAGTGTGTTTGAATGATTTAATTATAGCCCCTAATTGGCCATTAATTAGGCACTAAAATAAGGTATTTGATGCACTTAATAAATGTTTAAAGAGAGATTAAATTTTGTTAGTGTGAATACATAGTTTTGAAGACAAACAAAACTTGATTAAGTTTAGCACTGATAAATATTTGTCAAGAGCTTAGCATGCAGAAACAAGCTTAGAAGGATATGATCTTGTGGACATAAGAGTGCACATAAATTTAAAAGAAAAATAAAATAATCAGAATATATTCCAAGGTGTCAATCTATTTGACTGAATAGACAAATAGCTCAAACAGATGTAGAGGTTAAGATAAAGTTGAAGAGACAAGCCATTTGTTTGTCTAAGATTCATCCAACAAACATTTTATAATCGTCTTAGACAAAGCCAAAGACGAAGTGGAAGTAACTGAGCATTCATCCATCATCTATAGTTTGTCCTAGATAAATAAGGAATAAGGAGTTTGTCTAACTAGGGAGAGCTAAAGATGAACAACATACTTTGTTTGAGCATATGGAAAGACAATTCATCTGCGCAAACCAGATTTGTCCGATACTTACCTCGGACAAATTACAAGACAAAGAGACTTTGTCTGATGAACTATTGGAAAGATAATTCATCCGCACTAACCAAATTCATTTGATACTTGCCTCGAACAAATTAGAAGATGAAAAGACTTTGTCCGAGGAACTTGCGGAAAGATGATTTGTCATGCAAGCCAGATTCATTTGATACTTACCTCAGAAAAATTAGAAGACAAAGAGACTTGGTTGGACGAACAACTGAAAAGAATGATTCATCTTAGATTAGTTACAGAAGAATGCATTGAAGCCCCGGAAGAATTGAATCATTTGATTTCATCCAACATTAATATGTTTCTTTTCATATTGATGAAAATGTCAGATGTCCAGCAACTCCTCATCTGAATCTTGCTTGAAGCATGAATTCATCTTCTCCAAGGTTGGCATTATAGGCATTCCAGTTGATGAGAATTTAATGGAAGACAGAGAATTCAAACAGAGCTCATCACAATGGTCTTCTACAATTAATGGAGGCCACCTACAACTAAAAACTAGAATTCAAGGATGTTATAAATGTAGCAATGGTGGAGTAAAGAAGAAGAAGAACTGAAAAAGTAAGCAATCAATTTCTTTTTCCTTAGATCAATCACTGACCTAAAATCTTCTACATTCAAGAGACTTAAGCCACACATTTAAACTTTCCTTAACATCCATTGAAGGCTTCCAACTACCATTTGAGAAGAGCCATTATCATTGCTTTCAATCTTCAAATCTCATCCCATATGCTTTCTATGAAGTATTTGTGCAAGTGCTTTAAATTTTTGTATTCATTACTATATCTTCTTTGAGTTGCGAGTTGAGATCAAACTCAAGAAGTGTTGTGACTGTCTGAGTGCAGACAAGATCTGCTTTATTGATGCCCCCTAGAGCAGGATTCTAGAAGAGTGCTAGGAGTACTACATTTATGCCCCCTGGAGCTAGAATCTAGAAGAGTGCTGGGAGCACTATGGTTACGCCCCCTAGAGCTAAAACTAGAATAATGCAGTTTGCACTATTGCATTTCATTATATGAAATAGTGGAACCCAAGACACTAAGAGGAGAGTGTTCTTGGAAGAGTGGAGTAGAGTGTAGACTCGAATCACTATAAAAATCCTTGTGTTTTATTTATTTGTACATTAATTTTTTGATTAGATTATTTGCTAGAGGGGCGTTCAATCATAAAGGGGTTCAAGTTTTTAATTACCTAATTCACCCCTTCCCTCGTGGGTTAAGCCATCCTATAGGGACTAACAAGTGATGTCAGAGCGGGCTACATAACCACTTGTAGTGATCCAATGGCAAACCCATCATCCTCTTCATAGATATTCGCCAAGGGGTAGTTGTCTACCCAGCCACCCCTATTTGATGGACCAACTTCGCTTATTGCAAGTTTAGGATGAAGCAATTTATTATAGCTAATGATATAGAATCTTTGAAGGCAATTGAAATAGGAATCATCCTTCTCACTAGTGGAAAAGGTGTATGAACAAAAGAGGAGACCACCTTGGTTCAAAATAACATAAAGGCTATGAACTCCTTATTCTATGTTTTATCTATAACTAGGTTTGATAGAGTGTCCTCTTTCACTATTACAAAAGGTACTTGGGATAGGTTAGTATCTGTTTATGAAGGATCCTCATAAGTTAAAGGGACCAGGAGGAATATGTTAATATGAGAAATTGAAAACTTTAGGATGAGAGTGTTAGCATTATTGTATATGATTTTTATGAAAATAAAACTTGTATTAAGATAAGAAGTTTGTATGCTCAAATCTCTAACAATCATATGCATGGTTATGAATTGATAAACATTAATTAACATCAACACATAACCATGAATGATTAGTTATACAAGCATACATTCCTCACTTTATGGTACACACATAATGAACATTAATTAAACATTATAGTATAAATCTGCTAAATCATACTAAACACCATAATTACTTAAGCTTTCATATTATGCATTTAATAAAGATGTATTCTCCTTTCTTTATAAAATAGTACAATCATATGAGGATAAGATACACTCTTAAATTATATATAAAAGCTAACAACAAAGCAAATGTAGAAAAGTTCAAGTGCAAGATAATGATCGTCTCAAACAAACTGTCACAACTATCTGCTACATTCCAAAAGGAGCTGAACTAATGAAAATCATGAAGGAAGAAGAAAAAATAGAAGGTTTAGAGACAAGTAACAATAAAGGTTGCATTAGATGCTTCCATGAACAAAAGTAATGAGAGAAAAACAAAGCTTCTAAGATGTGCTACAACGAGCTTGTATTGTCTATCAACCTCAAAGAGAAAATCTCAAGAGACAAATGCAAGATAAATAAAGTTGAAGAAGAAGCATGGTCAATGGGCATAAAGCTGTTCGAGAAATTTGAATTATCTACACCGATGAGAGAAAAGTTGTTTGAGATAAAGAAACAAGAAGAAAATTCATCAAATTCTCAGACAAAGGAAGAAAAAAGCAATTGCCGCCCAGACAATGATGAACAAAGAAGAGAAAACTATGCCTGATCAGCGAAGTTAGAAGAATGGATTAGTCTAAGGATAAAAAAGCAATAGATAAGGGACTACAGCTTCAATTGAGCTAAGATAGATAAATCAAGATTGAAGAAACAAGGAAGTTGCAAGAACAAACCCCTTTTGTTACTCAAAGTGTGCAAAACTATTGAAGAACTTCACTTAGTCTATGGATCAAGGGTTTGTCTATTACTTGAGATAGACAAAGTATCAACCAAAAGTAGAAGACGAAGTAGAGGTTGCATAGTGAGCATAGACGATGCTGAATATGTTGCTTGGACCAAAATAGACTTCAATAGACAAAGGCACGATCATCTACAACTTACAATAGACAAACCCATGTGAGGTGCAAAGTACTTCATTCGAGATAAAGAAAAACATAGTTTGTCTATTGCGTACATTAGATGAATACTACACTTTGTCTATTCGAGCAAGCTAAAGCATGCTTCGTCTGCCATCTCCAACAAATAATGAGTAACAAAAGAAGAATACAATACTTCATCTATTAGAGCAAGATAAAGAGAAATTCATCTGCCACCTCCAACAAATAAATGAAGAACAAAGGAAAAATATCTCACTTCATCTATTCATATAGAAGGAGAAGTTAGTCAATCGATTAGCCCAACTTTGTCAATGCCACCCAGAGATGGCCTATTATTTACAATAGATAAAGCAAATATATGAAGGATCGATCAATAGACAAATCTTCTAGAGGAATTCAGGCAGACAAAGCAAAGTTTGTTTATTTGTTAGTTCAATTTTATCTGCACCATTCAAAGTTCATCTGCTACTTACAATAGATAAATCAATCTTATAGAAGTTCAACTTACAAACAAACCTTGGAAGAATTTGTCTGCAACTTATGATAGACAAATGCAGATAAAGAGAGGTCGTGACTTGTCAACAGAAAATTGATTTATGTGCCTAGCATTCAAATAACATCTGCACTCACGCCAACACTATGCAGACTTATATCAGTCACCATTTTTGCCAATAAGAAGTGTTGCATGGTTTTCAAAGCTGTGATAGGTCAAACAAGAAATAACATTTAACACAGCTCATCCTCCTCTCTGAACAGTGATACAATAGCTCGAGATAAAATAGAAAGACTTGGACTTCAATGGTAGAAAATTCAAATGATCTTATTCATTCAATGCTACTCTCATTTTTGCATTCAATGAAACCCATCTTCTTCAACGGTCAAAAATAAGAAGTAATGATTTAAGGAGAAAAGATGGGATGATTCAAAGTGGTGAAGAAATACTTTTTAGATGCGCTTAACCTTATGCAAATCCTTCCATCCATGGCCAAAATCTTAAACCTTTAGTTATCCATCTTTGAGCTTAAATCATCATATCTTATGGTCATTAATTTTACATTTTGGGAAGATCTATTGTATTAAATAGAGCTAAAAGAGAGATCAAATCTTCCCTCATGCTCGAGAGAAACACTATGTAAAAGTGCATGAGTTTTCTAATAAACTTACAATGAGAGATTTGTTGGTGAGCTCTAGAAAACCAACAAGTTTGGTGGTGATCTTTGAAACTAGTGATTTTGTGGTGAGCTCATGAAAACCACATTGTATGAGTTGTTGGTGAACTCTCAAAAACCAACAAGTTTGCTAGTGATCTTTGAAACTCGTGAGTTTCCTAGTGAGCTAGTGAAAACCAAAAGAGTACTGGGAGCACTGTGTATATCCATTATATGGGATATAGTGGAACCTAAGGCACCATGCATGTGTGCTCTTTGAAGAGTGGATGTAGGGACGCGGTCCTGAACCACTATAAAAATTATCTTGTCTGTGTGCATGTGTTTGCTCGTAAGTTTTATTCCCTTATGCATTTTGTTATTCCCTTCACATCACTCCACACATAAGCATAAAAAGAGGGAAATGATCCAACAATGGTTAAGCAATGAATTTTTATTTATCTAATTCACCCCTCTCCTCTTGGGTTAAGCCATCCTACGAGAATCTATAAGTGTTATTAAAGCAAGCTAGATAAACATTTCTATTAATCCATTTGGCTAACCCAACAATTTCATCCTCTATGTTCTTTAAATAGTAATCCTTCTCCTATCTTCCAAACTTTTGATAGAATAACTTGGAATAATGAAAAAGGAGATTGGAAATATTTCTTATGGCCAAATAATTTGAAAATTGTTTGTATTGGCATAAGCAAGGATGAAACGAGAGTAGAGTTGAAAATATTGAAATCTCACTACATGCTCTCTATCCCACAATTTGCAAGGATGTCTTGGCTTATGAACTGATATGAGAAATCTTTAAATAAGCCAAAGACAAATTACTAAGGGGTAAAAATACTTGGCACTCACACACCACTTGCATTATTTTTTAGAATAACTTGAGTGTAGGAAATCTGTGAAAGGAGAAAATATACTCCAGAAGAAGAAGAAAGAGAAAGAAGGCTTGGTCTGAAGAAACAAATTGAAAATTTGATAAAATACCAAGTTCCTTTGAAATAAAAAGGAAAGTTAAGTGTAGGTATGACACTTAAACTCAAACCTCATTATTGAATGTGTCATTATCTGAATTTTGATATTTTACTTGCATATTTCCTTCATCCCATTCTTTTGTTAATAAGTATTCATGCTCAGTCCTTCAATTTATTAATTCTGACTATGTATACACCTTTACTTTTAATATTCAATTGTTCATATGTCTGAAGATACAAATTTACATTCTTTTCTTTTAAATTTTACTTATTTCTTTTAGTTCATTCTTTTAAATTCAAGCTCAGTCCTTCAATTTATTATTTCATCTATTTACATGCTCTTATTTTAACTTTCACATTCAACTTCTGATTACTTATATATAATTAGTCATTTGTAAATATTCATTTTTAGAAATCAAAGTTTATTCTCTGAATTTTTATATCATGAGAAATAGTGTTTATAATTAGAATTTTGTCTATATACCTTCACTTATATATTGATTAAATTTTGAAACTATACTTACACATTTATGCTTATTTACTTATTCTTATACTTCATCTATAGAAATTAAAAGTTACACTTAAAATTTTAATTGATCGACTAACTGTACTTTTAAAGAAATAAATATTCATTTACAGTGTAGTTTGTATATATATACTCATATATATATATATATACTCTGATCATTCATGTATATAAATAAGAGAATAAAGAATTCACACTAGGATAAATAAAACTCTAAAAAACATAAAGTAAAACTTCTAAGATAATTAGGAAGTAAGAAAAATAACATTCAAATAATAAATAACCTAAAACTAAGAATGCCTAAAAGACACATAACTAAAATAAAGATAAAATAACAAACTAAATGATTATGCTCAAAAGGATAACTGAAATTTACATCTATGCTAGCTTAAATAACTCAATGGTTATTTAAAGCAAATGTTTATTTTGCTTATTCATGAAAACTGCTTTAATTCATTAGCTTATTTCTCTACATACTATTCTGATTAAAATGACTTTTTGCACTGATATACTGAAAAGGTATGTCCACATCAATTTGAACTCATTAACGAAGCAATAGTGCAAGACTACTTTAAGTGTATGTAGGAAAGCTTGAGTTGAGCATAGAAGAAAAACATCAATGAAAAATCAGAATCTTCTTCTCAATTCACAAATCCAAGCAAAAGAACATACAAGTTCAAGTTCCAGATGCAAGGAAATGATTAAATAAATCAAAAATTATAGTCCAGAACAACATCAATCTTCAGTACTACACCAAAGGCTTGATAGCAAAAGCTAAACGCATAGTCAAGACTAACAACAACATCTATGAACTTGAATAGAAATCTATGAAAGGAAGCACCAAAAGAGATAAGTTGTCAAACTTGATTTTATTTCTCTCTAGATGCCTTTGAATAAACTGCATTAGATTTGAGTTAGGTTGAGTTTACTATTTTGCGTTAAACCATTCTAAAAACTCTAATGAACCTTAAAATGATCAAAACTCTAATATCATTACCGTCCTATAGCATAATCAAGCTTTTTTGGGAAACTTCATAGTTTAAGGTCTCAAATAGGAATTCCATTCCTAGTCATTCCTTTTGTAATAATGTTTATTGGCTTGATCTCACATAAAGAACCAAAATTGAAAAGTAAAAAACCCATAAAGATAACAATCATAACACACAGGAAAGCTAAAACAAAATCCTTAACATTAATAAAATCCCATTTGATAAAATGAACATTAAAAATTTAAAAACATCTACCTTTTTAAAATATTAATAGCCAGATAAAACTACCATTAAGTTTAGAATGTTTAGCAAAAGAAATTAAAAACCACTACTCCTTTAAAACTTCAATAACTGCTAGTAACTCTGTAATTCTATTCTGAGTCTCAGAAAATTCCTTCTCCAATGCTTTAATTCTATCAATAATCTCTCCATAAGCTGTACGTCGGTCAATCAAAAGAAGATCTGTAGAAACATTTATCTTCTTAGCAAACTTTAACTGCTTCCATAATTGTCTTACCTACTCTTCCAAAAAGTGGATTTGATTATTTTCCTCACTTATCTCTCGCTTCAAAAAGACACATAAACAATATGAAAGTAATCTTCTAATTGGCAACTCAAACAGGAAATAGATCTTCACATTTTAGAAACTCAGACAAGACACAATAGGATCATGCATTATAACTATGAATAAACTATGGTAAAAGATACATATCCAATATTCAAACAACTATAAAAATGATCCCATAAAAGGCACAAATCACTAAACATAAAATTTTATAAAAGACCAGAAAAATTAAAAACTATTAATGTGAGTATAAAGAGTTGTAATATTACATATAAAGAGTTCAAATCAAAAGGTAAAAATATTTAATCAACTGAAACATCAATAACTGCTTCCAACTCTTTAACCCTCTGGTAAGCCTTGGCTAACTCTGTCTCCAAATGTTTAATGTGCTCTATGGCCTGCATATAAGATGTTGTTGAGTTCCTAGTTAAGAGACACATAAAATAAAGATTACTACCCGTAACAGAAGCCAAATCAATCTTCAGTTGCTTAATCTTCTCCTAAAGAATCAGACATCTCTCTATGCCTCAAAAATTGCATCATCATTCTCACCTTGAATTAAATTTATTGAAGAACTAGAAGACGCCATGATCACCTTGGTAAGCCCTGAAGGGTCATCTCTCTCCCTAATCCCTCTGCGCAAGAAAAGAGAAAGATAGATACTTCTCCACTTCCCAAGTATTTCGTCAACTCCACCATTAATACTTCCAATTGTCACTCCTAATAATAATGACAGACAACCATTAAATAAAAGAAGATGCAAATTAATAGTAAACCATGCATTGTCATCATACATGCATGAAATAATTCTCTTTAAACTTGGCATATTAATGTGATTTTGATGAATAATACATGCTTAATTGATTAATGTATGATTATTGCTCTTTATAAATGTGCTTCTTATAGTAATGAAAATGTTTAATTATCAAGATGCCTTAAAGATATTTAATATTGTCATTATAATCAACCTAATCAATATGATCGCTACATTAAATCATTTCATCAGAGAGAAAATTGAGCGATTATAATTGACAGGGGGAGAGAAAATTATATAATGATATATACCCATAACATAAAAATAATATTCCAGGGTTCAACAAAATAGGGGGAGAAGAACTTTAAGAAAGATTATATAAAAAGGAAGAAAAAATATAATTAAGGGGAGAGAAATAAAATTAAAAGAGGAAAGCAATATGATTATAAGGAAAATCTTTTTTCATTTTGACAAAAAGGGGGAGAGAAATGCGAGTGATAGTTAAAATTAGGAAAATGATAAAAGGATTGAACCTATAGGATTAAATAGGTCTGATATTTAGGAGGAGATCAAAAGAAAATCCCTAATTATTAATAAAAAGTATCAAAGTTTTGTCATCATAAAAAAGGGAGAGATTATAAGCATTATTGTATATGATTTTGATGATAACAAAACTTGTACTAAGATAAGAAATTTCTATGCTAAAATCTCAAACAATCATACGCATGGTTATGAATTGATAAACATTAATTAATATAAATACATAACAATAAATGATTAGTTGTACAAACATACATTCCTCATTTTATAGTGCACACATAATGAACATTAATTAAACTTTACTGCATAAATCTGTTAAATCATACTAAGCACCATAATTACTTAAGATTTCATATTATGTATTTAATAGAGATGTATATTATCCTTGCTTTACAAAATATTATAATCACATGAGGATAAGACACACTTATACTATATATGAAAGCTAACAACATACCAAGTGTAGAAAAGTTCAAGTGCAGGATAATGACCGTTCGCAACAAACTGCCACAACTATCTACTACATTCCAAAAGGAGTTGAACTAATGAAAATTATTGAAGAAGAGGAAGAAAATAGAAGGTTTGGAGACAAGCAACAAGAATGATCGCATTAGATGCTTCCATGAACAAAAGCAATGTGAGAAAAATAAAGTCTCAAAGATGTGCTACAATGAGCTTGCGTTGTCTATCAACCTCAAAGAGAAAATCTCAATAGACAAATGCAAGATAAATAAAGTTGAAGATGAAGCCATGGTCAAAGGGCATAAAGTTGTTTGAGAAATTTGAACTACCTACACCGACAAGAGAAAAGTTGTTTGAGATAAAGAAAGAAGAAGAAGATCCATCAAATACTCAGACAAAGGAATGCCCAAATAATCATGCACAAAGAAGAGAAAACTTTATTTGGTCAGCAAAGTTAGAAGAATGGATTAGTCTAAGGACAAAAAGACAATATGAATAGATAAAGGAGTGCAACTTCAACTGAGCTAAGATAGACAAATGAAGATTGAAAAAACAAAGAAGTTGCAAGAATAAACCCCTTCTGTTGCTCAAAGTGTGCATAGTAGTTGAAGAACTTCACTTTTTCTATGGATCAAGAGTTTGTCTATTACTTGCGACAGACATAGTATCAGCCAAAACAGAAGATGAAGTAGAAGCTTCATAGTGAGCATAAACGATGCTGAACAGACAAAGTACAGCTTGGACTGAAATAAGCTTCAACAGACAAAGGCACGATCATCTACAACTTACAATAGATAAACCCATGCGACATGCAGAGTACTCTGTCTAAGACAAACTAGAACATAGTTCGTCCATTGCTTACATCAAACAAATACTACACTTCATCTATTCAAGCAAGTTAAAGCGAGCTTTGTCTGCCATCTCCAACAAATGATGAGGAACAAAAGAAGAATACAATACTTCGTCTATTAGAGGAAGATAAAGCAAACTTCATCTGCCACCTCTAACAGACAAATGAAGAATAAAGGAAAAACATCTCACTTTGTCTGTTTGTATAGAATCAAAAGTTTGTCAATCGATTAGCCCAACTTTATCTATACCACCCAAAGATGGCCTATTATTTATAACAGACAAAGCACATATATGAAGGATCGATTAACAGACAAATCTCCTGGAGTAATTCAGGTAGATAAAGCAAAGTTATTTATTTGTCAATTCGACTTCATCTACGTCATTCAAAGTTCATCTGCTACTTACAATAGACAAATCAGTCTTATAGAAGTTTAACTGACAGACAAACCTTGGAAGAATCCATCTGCAACTTATGATAGACAAATACAAACAAAGAAAGGCCATGACTTGTCAAAGAAAAATTGTTTTACATGACTAGCATTCAAATAGCATTTGTAATCATGCTAACATTATGCAGACTTATATCAATCACCATTTTTGGCAATAAGTGGTATTGCAAGGTTTTC
This sequence comes from Pouteria campechiana, assembly GCA_036873735.1. Classification (NCBI taxonomy): domain Eukaryota; kingdom Viridiplantae; phylum Streptophyta; class Magnoliopsida; order Ericales; family Sapotaceae; genus Pouteria; species Pouteria campechiana. The sequence continues at coordinate 13,998 of JAYJMB010015986.1, forward strand.
AAAGCTGTGATAGGTTAAACAAGAAAAATCTTTTAACACAGCTCATCCTCCTCTCTAAACGGCGATATAGCAACTCAAGACAAAAATAGAAAGACCTAAACTTCAATGGCAGAAAATTCAAATGGTCTTATTCATTCAATGCTGCTCTCATTTTTTCATTCAATGAAATCCATCTTTTCCAAGGGTTAAACATAAGAAGAAGCTATTTAAGGAGAAAAGATGGGATGATTCAAAGTGGTGAAGGAATACTTTTTAGATTTGCTTAACCTTATGCAAATCCTTCCACCTATGGCCAAAAACTTAAATCTTCTATTTTCCTTCTTTGAGCTTAAACCTTCATATCCTTATGGCCATTATTTTTACATTTTGGGAAGATCTTTTGTATTACGTAGAGCTGAAAGAGAGATCAAATATTCCCCTATGCTTGAGAGAAATACTATATAAAAGTTTATAAGTTTTTTGATAAACTTGAAACCAGAGAGTTATTGGTGAGCTCCAGAAAACCAACAAGTTTGTTGGTGATCTTTTAAACCAATGAGTTTGTGATGAGCTCATGAAAACCACATTATATGAGTTGTTGGTGACCTCTAAAAAACCAACAGGTTTGTTAGTGATCTCTGAAACTAATGAGTTTCCTAGTGAGCTCGTGAAAACCAAAAGAGTGTTGGGAGCACTATGTATTTTCATTATATGGGATATAGTGGAACCCAAGGCATAATAAATTTATGCTCTTGGAAGAGTGGATGCAGGGACAGGGTCCTGAACTATTATAAAAATTATCTTGTCTGTGTGTGTGTTTTCTCATAAGTTTTATTCCTCATGCATTTTGTTATTCACTTTACATCACACCACACACAAGCACAAAAAGAGGAAAATGATTCGATAAGTTTTAAGTAATGAATTTTTATTTATCCAATTCACACCTCCACTCTTGGGTTAAGCCATCCTATGGGAATTTATATAGAGAAGGGGAGAGCATATCAGAAATATATGATCATTCTTCAAAAATTACTAATGCTTTGAAAGGTTTAGAAAAAGAAATTATAAATTCTGAACAAGTAATGAAGATTTTGATGGCGCTACTAGAATCCTAGACCTAGAAGATCACATAAATAGAGGAAGCAAAGGACTTGAACATACTTCTGATGGATGATCTTATCAGCTCACTAATGTCACACGAGCTGATCAAAATAAGAGAGATAAGTCAATAAAGAAGAAAAGTATTGCTCTCAAAGCTACCAAGGGGAGCAACAGTGAATCTACATCAGAATCAGAGGATTATATGGCCATATTAGTTAGAAATTTCAAAAAGTTCATAAGAAGCAATAGAGGTAACACCTCAAGGAGACAGCCCATACAAAAAAAGAAGAAGGTTAAAAGAAAGAAAGATCTCCCCATATGCTACAGAAGTAGAGGAGTCAGACACATGTCCCCTAAGTATCCCAATGAAGAAAAAGTGAATGTGAATGAGAGAGACAAGAGAAGAGAAAAGAAATTGTTTAAGAGACTATCAAGAAATCAAGCCAGAGGAATGTACATAAATGATGAAAACTCCTTAGGCATGAGTTCAAGTTCGAAAGATGGCAATGAAGTTAGGAACCTTACAAAAATATGTTGCATGGCCTATATGGAGAATGAGTCAGCAAACCAAATCTCCATCAAAGAGCAATGCACAATAGAGCTGGAGGCTGAGTTTAACTCTTATTATTCTAATAGTTCTGACTCTTCAAGTTTGAATAGTACTTGTATCAAATGCGAAAAGCTTGATGAGTTACAACAATCATATAACTCTCTTTAGTGAGTTTGAAACACTTAGCCAGAAATTTGCTCAAAAGAAGAGACACTTCGATGCAACCATTAAAGTAAATATTATTCTAGCATAAAGGAATGTATCTGTATAAAAAGAAGTAGGAGATATGAAAAAGGAGATAGAAATACTAAATAGTATGTTGAGTAAATTCTCCAACCCAAGAGAGTGAGTCACCAACATCATGAGAATGGTTGGTGAGAATAGCAAAAAAGGACTTGGTTGTGAGTGATCAGAGGATGGAAATTCATAAAAGTTTGTCCGATGGTCCAAGGGTATGAACCTCTCAGAAGAAAGAGAAAACTATTCAAACTTTAAAAGGTTCATAGGACATCCTTGGGTAAAGAAACCAAACACTTGTTATTTCTGTAAAAGAATTGGACATAAAGTGTATGATTGTTATGCCAAGAATATGCAAGGAAAAGGTGTGAGATTGAGATGGAAACACAAGGATTATGCACAATCGTTTAGTACACACTATTCCACTAACATAGTTGGACCCAATACTTGGGTACCAAAGTGGTAAGAAGAACATTTTCTTTGAATGTAGGTAAGTTTGAAAGCTATGTTTGGGAATTCCTGATTCATGGACAGCGGCTATTCAAGACAAATGACCAAGAACAAAGTGTTGTTCAAAGACTTGAAGCCAATAAATGGAGGAACAGTTGCATTTGGCAACAATGACAAAGACTTTATCAGATGAATAAATAAAATTTATGGTTTATTCAATGCATGCATAGAAGATGTATTATATATAGAAGGATTCAAGCATAATTTACTAAGTATTATTCAATTATGTGAAAAAATTCACAAAGTTGTATTTGAACCATATGCATGTAATGTATTCAATATAGATAATAATTTATTGTTCAGCGGAAAGAGGTATGAAAATATTTATCTAGTTCATGTCAATATTTCAAACATCAAAAGATTGTGGAAGAAGGATCTTGTAAGTGGTCTACCCAAACTGAAGTTCGATAAGGATCAAATTTGTAAAGCTTGTCAAGTATCAAAATAGACCAAAATATCCTTCCATCCTAGGCATGAAGTGTCTAAATCTAGACCTCTAGAACTATTACGCGTGGATCTCTTTGGACCATTAGATACAATTACCCTTAGAGGAAAGAGATATGTGCATGTCATCATGGATAATTATTCTAGATGCACATGGGTAATTCTCTTAGCCAGCAAGGATGAAGCATTTTCAATGTTCTCTACATTTTCAAAGCTTGTTCAAAATAAGAAGCAAATGCCAATTATGTCTATCCATAGTGATCATGGTGGTGAATTCAAAAACAAAAAATTTATCAACTTTTGTAAGAAAAAGGAATTCACCATAGCATCTCATCCCCTAGAACTCTTCAACAAAATAGAGTTGTGGAAAGAAATAATAGGACAATCTAGGAAATGGCAAGGAAAATGTTAAATGAAAGTAAATTTTTCAAAAAGTTATAGGGAGAAGCAGTAAGAACATCTTGTCATATGCTAAATAGGGTCACCATTAGACCAGTTTAAAGAAAACTCCATATGAGCTTTGGAAAGGAAGAAAACCTAATATCTCATATTTTCACTCTTTTGGATGCTCATGCTATATGTTGAAAAATGGGAAGGATAATCTTGGGAAGTTCAATCCAAAAAGTGATGAGGTTGTCTTCCTTGGTTACTCTTTAAATAGTAGAGCAATTAGAGTTTACATTAAGAGAACGCAGACTGTGGCAGAGTTTATACATGTTAAATTTGATGAAGCAAATTTAACCCCGAGAAAGGAGAATGATAGTAATGCAGATGAAGCCATCACAAGTATGGGGAAACTAAGATTAAGAGATCAAGAAAATGCCATAAAGCATGAAGACATAGAATTCAGACAATGAGGAAGAGGCAAGTGAAGGTAATGTTCCCTCTCAACCTCCTACTAAATTGAGATTTTTTCATACTTATCCTAGAGATCAAATCATAGGTGAGGTCTATGATGGTACTAGAATAATGAAATTCGTGCAAAACATTTGTGGTCATTATGCTTTTATTTCTACAATTGAGCCCACTTGTATTTATCAAGCTCTGACTGATGAAAATTGGATTATCATAATGCAAGAAGAGCTAAACCAATTTGGAAGGAACAAATTATAGAAACTAGTTCCAAAATGTTGATGTAATAGGAACTAATGGGTATTCAAAAACAAATTGGATGAGAGTGGACTGGTTGTGAGAAATATAGTGACGTTAGTTGCTAAGGGGTATTCCCAAGAAGAGGGAATTGACTTTAAGGAATCATATGCTCCTATAGTTAGATTAGAAACCATTAAAATGCTACTTGCTTTTGCATCCTATGAAAACTTCAAACTATTTTTGATGGATGTAAAGAGTGTATTTCTAAATGGATTCTAAGTGAAGAAGTCTATATAGAATAACTTTTTGGTTTTGAGAGTGATGATCAACCTGATCACGTATACAAACTCACCAAAGCATTGTATGGACTAAGGCAAGCCCCAAGAGCTTAGTACAAAAGGTTCAGTTAATTCTTAAGTTATCATTAATTCAAAAGAGAAAAGGTTGACACCATATTATTCATCAAGAATATTGGCATGGATATCTTGATAGTTTAGCTCAATGTAGATGATAGTATATTCAGTGCTACTAATGAGGATCATTGCCAAGACTTCTTAAAGATTGTGCAGGCTGAATTCAAAATGAGCATGATGGGAGACTTGAACTACTTCGTTGGATTGCAAATCAAGTAAAAAAATGATAGAAACTATATTTGTCAATCCAAATATACTAGAGAAATGCTAAAAAAGTTAAAAATGGAAGAAATTAAAGCAGCAAGCACTCCAGTGAGCACATCAACAAGGTTGGATAAGGACGAGAAGGGTAAACTTGTAGATCAAAAGCTATATCGTAGTATGATTGGATCTCTTCTTTACCTTACTACATTTAGACCTGATATTCTATTTAGCGTATGTTTTTGTGCTAGGTTTTAGTCTAGCCCTAGAAAGTCTCATCTTACTGCAGCGAAATGAAATTTTAAGTATTTAGTTGACACACCAAATCTAGGACTCTGCTATCCCAAAGCAACTAGTTTTGAGTTGATTGGATATTTAGATGCTGACTTTGGGGGACAAAAAGTTAATAGAAGAAACACTAGTGGAACCTATTAATTTCTAAAAAATAGTTTAGTATCATGGTTCTCTAATAAGTAAACTAGTATTGCTTTCTCTACTGCAGAAGCTAAATATATAACTACTGAAAGTTGTTGTGCAAAATTGCTTTAGATGAAACAATAACTTCTAGATTATGGACTAAAATATAGAGACATACCTATTAAATGTGATCATACTTGTATCATATGCTTGACAAAGAACCCTGTCTTACACTCTAGAACCAAGCATAGAGACATTAGGCACCACTTCATTAGAGATCATTTAGAAAACACGTTATATATGCTTTGAATATATGCCTACTAATTCTCAACTTGCTGTGACATCTTTTTCTCAGCCACTACCTTTAGAAACCTTCTACAACATTAGAAGAGAAATAAGCATGACTAGTGTGAATACATGAGAACCGTTATGCTTAAAACTATATTGTTTATCTCTTTCTTTGAGTGATTGGCCAATACTTACTAGGAATGGCATTTTTCTTTTTTATTATGACAAAAAGGGGGAGAAAGAATTCACTATTAAATTATCTTAGGTGAAAAGAACTTATGATCGTGATCATAAACTTGAGGGAAAATATAAAAGACAATAGCAGAATGATAAATTGCATGATCATAAAATAGTTAGGGGGAGAATACATATACACTAGAGAAAGCACATATGAATGGGAGAACAATCATATGTTAGTCGAGGGGAGATCAGGTAAAATGGGAACTTGAGAAATGCCTAATAATATATTCATTTATTTAGGGGGAAAATTGTTCTTATAATGAGATAATTTTAATCAAGTTTTGTCATCATCAAAAAGGGGGATTGTTAATGTTAATATATGATTTTGATGATAAATAAAACTTAATTAACTTTAGTACTGATAAATATTTGTCAAGAGCTTAGCATGCAAAAATAGGTTGCAGAAGTATATGATCTTGTGGACAAAAGAGTGCACATAAATTTAGAAGAAAAATAGAATAATCAGAATATATTCGAAGCTATCAATCTATCTGACTGAATAGAAAGATAGCTTGGACAGATGCAAAGGTTAAGATAAAGTTGAAAAGATAGACTGAATAGAAAGATAGCTCGGACAAATGCAGAGGTTAAGACAAAGTTGAAAAGACAAGCCATTTGTCTATCCAAGATTCGTCCAACAAGCATTTTACAATCATATCAGACAAAGCCAAAGATGAAGTGGAACTGACTGAGCATTCGTCCATCATCTATAGTTTGTCCCAGACAAATAAGGAATAAGAAGTACATCTGACCAGGGAGAGCTAAAGATGAACAACATACTTTGTCTGAGCATATGAAAAGAGGATTTGTCTATCCTAACCAAATTTGTCCAATACTTACCTCGGACAAATTAGAAGATGAAGAAACTTTATTCGACAAACTGCTGAAAAAAAGATTCATCCACGCTAACCAAATTCATCCGATACTTATCTTTGACAAATTAGAAGACAAAGAGACTTGGTTTGATGGACAACTAAAAAGAATGATTCATCTTAGATTAGTTATAGAAGAATACATTAAAGCCCCAAACAAATCGAGTAATTCTACTTCATCCGAGATTAATATGTTTCTTTCCATATTGATAAAAATGTTAGATGAGTAGCAACTCCTCATCTGAATCTTGCCTGATGCATGAATTCATCTTCTCTAAGGTTGACACTGTGGCCATTCTAGTTGATGAGAATTTAATGGATGACAGAGAATTAACATGGAGCTCATTAGAATAGTCTTCTACCATTAATGGAGATCACCTACCTCCAATGGTTGGAATTCAAGGATGTTATAAATGTAGTAATGGTGGAGTAAAGAAGAAGAAGAGCTAAATAGGACTTGAGCCTTGCATTTAAACTTTCCTTAACATCCATTGAAGGCTTCCAACTACCATTCCAGAAGAGCAATTATCATTACATTAAATCTTCAAATCTCTTCCCATGTGCTTTCTATGAAGTTTTTGTATAAGTGCTTTAAATTTTTGTATTCATTACTATATATTCCTTAAGCTGAGAGTTGAGATCAGACTCAAGAAGAGTTATGATTATTTGAGTACAAACATGAGCTACTTTGTTTACACCCCCTAGAGCTGAAATTTAGAAGGGTGCTGGGAGCACTATGTTTACTCTTCCTGGAGCTAGAATCCAAAAGAGTGTTGGGAGCACTATGGTTATGCCTCCTAGAGCTAAAATCTAAAAGAGTGTAGGATGCACTATTGGATTCCATTATATGAGATAGTGGGACTCAAGACACTAAGAGAAGAGTGTTGTTGGAAAAGTGAAGTAGAGTGTTGACTCGAACCACTACAAAAATCCTTGTGTCTTATTTATTTATGCGTTGATTTTTTGATTGGATTATTTGCTAGAGGGATATTCAATCCTAAAGGGGTTCAGCTTTTTAAGTATGCAATTCACCTCTACCCTCTTTGGTTAAACCATCCTATGGGGACTAACAAATTTGGGCAGCAATATGGAAGATATTAGAGTAAAAATTCTGCACTTGAAATACATTTAGAAAGAACTCCATAATTGGGGAGATATATTGGCAGATTATGGCACCTAAGGATGATGTTTATTTGACTTGAAATGGTAAATGAAATGGTAGAGAGAATATTGGGTTTATACCCTTGAAATCATGTTGACTTCTATGTTGTAATGGATGATAATTTCCAATAGAACAAGTTTTTATAATGAGTAATGAGATAAGAATATACCCTAATGAGATGATTGGGTGAATTTTATCTAGTTTATGCAATTGAGTTAGATCCCCCATTTAGATGTAAGTAAATTTCAATTATGGTACATGTTATGTGTGTAGGATCCATTGACCATTGACTTGGGAGCCAAGTTGTTGAGTTGGAGGTTGAGGATTGTGTAGTTGCTCTGTATTGAGGTCAGTCGGTTTATTTCTGTTGTAGTTTTGTGAATGAGTCGATTGATGAGGATAGTGTCTCATGATTTCCGTATGAGCACTATGTTTTGAATGGTATTTGTTATATTGCATCATGATTTGAATTATGAAATTATGCATTTCCATGTATTTACTTTGCAACTTGGATTTGGTTATATGTCACAAATGAAATGTTCTTGAAATTGAATTGCAAGAAATTTTGTTACAAGTGATGAGTCATAGGGGGTAAGATTAATTGATGTGGATATGGTGATATCTTGATGACAGTGTGGTGTAGATGTGACCTAGTGACTTGTGACTCGAATGTGGTATGGTTATGCCTAGGAGGTATGGTGGATGACACCTGAGTGGTGGTGTTATTATGCCTTGGTGGCATGGATGTGGCACCCATGGTGTGTGGTATACCTTGATAGCATGGTTGTGGCACTTGTGAGATGTGGATATATCTAGATGGCATGGTATCTTATATTTGAGTAGTGATGATTTGTAACTTGTGAGTATGATACATTTGATCTCCTCAGTAGATGTGGATTATGAACCTGTGATCCCTATAAAGCAATGAGGGCAGGGTGCCATGGAAGGCAATGGGAGAACTGTCATGCACCTAGCAGGCTTCGTAGTCAGGGGTAGAGGGAGAGACTAATTATACATCAAAGAGAGGATACGGTAGTGCCCATGTCCCTAGTGGGTCTTGATGATGAGTATATCTTGATAATGATGTCTTGATGATGAGTATGACTTGATAATAATGTCGTAATGATGAACAAGTCTAGATGAGGATGTCTCGATGGTCAAGTTGTGTATGAGTCCCAATTATGAGGATAACTTGATGATGATGATGTATTTAAAGGATGAGCCTAATCTTGGAGATTATGTTTTAGTTATAAGAACATGTGCATTATGGGCATTGGAACATGTTTCATTGTCATGAAATTTAGCATGCCATGGATTTACACATGTCTTGGATTTGAGCATGTTATTTTACTGGATTATTTATCATTATTTTTTATCTTGCCAACTTACTGAGTTTGCCCAGACTCACACTATATTATTCATGGTTTTTAGTTAATAGGTTAGGCAATGGAGCCCAACCTGGGTTAGTGCTTATGATCAGGAATAGACTAAGACCTTCATGATGATTTGGCAGATTTGGGGTTGGAACTCCAAATTTGAATGCTATACTTAATGTATATGAATTTTGTAATTTTGAAAGCATTCAAATTATAATGTATGAATTGAGTTATATATGAGATAATTGTACTGGTAGGTCAAAGTGGTGGGATGTATTTGCATGGAAATCGCAAACGTGCGGGGATGGATTTTCTTGCAGGTCTAGTTAAGCTTTTTGCCATTGCATTGTGGCTTTTGATTCTGGCATTGTGTGGGTGTGTAATATTGATTATGGTAGTAATTTATAAATGAGTGGAGGTATGGTGTTATGTGGAAAATATTGTAAAGGTATGAAACCCTTATATTTTAGAGGAGACTCTGCCAGATTTTTAGTAGAATCCTTCTCTAGAATATAATTATGTAGCGCTCTAAGATGGGAGTGTTACACCAATTAACTAATTTGGCACCAAACTTGTTGTGTCAAGAAAACCTAGAACCCTAAGACCCAAACCTACACCCACTCAAACTTCCACCCAGCCTACCCAACCAAATCCCCTCACCTTTTCCCTTAAACAAATCCCTGACAACAAACTCTACTTTCCTCTCACCTACTCAAAGAAACTCTAACACAAGCCTTGCTACTCTTATATTTTCAACATTCTTCATGTCTTTTCTTTGTTTGTTTTGATTGAATTGTAAATGTATCTCCATTCTTTTTATCACTACAACCATTCATTTTCAAGTATATATCAACTCTATTTGTGCATTCATTTTTATTTACTTTTTTGCATTTTGTAATCATTTCTTCACACTTGTACCTTTTTTATTATGACAAAAAGGGGGAGAAAAAGGATTGAGTAAATAAGCAAGCATTGCAATTATCTAGGGGGTGTAGAATCCTATAGGATGGCTTAAACTAAGAGGGAAGGGGTGAATTGGGTAATAAAAATTCATTGCTTAACCCCTATTGGATCAATTTTCTCTTTTCATGCTTGTGTGTAGTGTGGCATAAGATGAATTATAGAAATAATAAAATGCATAAAGAATAAAATAAATGAACAAACACACACATAGACAAGAAGATTTTTACATTAGTTCAGGACCCCATCCCTACATCCACTCTTCCAAGGATACCAACTCAATGTGCCTTGGGTTTTACTATACCTTGTATAATGGAATACATAAGTGTCCCCAACACTTCTTCTGGATTCCAGCTCCAGGGGGCATAAATTAGTGTCCCCAATACTCTTTGGGTTTTCAAAGCTCAGCAGGAAACTCATTGGTTTCAAAAGTTACGAGCAAACTTGATTGTTTTCCCGAGCTCACCAATAACTCATACAATGTAGTTCACGAGCTTACCACAAATTCACTGGTTTCAAAGATCACCAACAAACTTGTTGGTTTTCTAGAGCTCACAAACAACTCTCTGGTTTTAAGTTTAACAAAAAATTGATACTTTACAAAGTGTTACAATGAAGCATAGGGGAAGACATGATCTCTCTCTCTCATCTCTATGTAATACAAAAGATCTTCCCATAATGTAAAGATAATGGCCATAAGGATATAAAGGTTTAAGCTCAAGAAAGATAGATGACAGTTCAAGTTCTTGGTCATGGGTGGAAGGAGTTGTATAAGGTTAGGCGCATTTGAAAAATATTCCTTTACCACTTTTGAATTGCCCTACCTTTTCTCCTTAAATAGCTTTTTCATACTTTTGACCATTGGAGAAAATGGGTTCCATTCAATATAGAAACAAGCATTGAATAAGACCGTTTGAGTTTTCTACCATTGAAGTCTAGGTCTTTCTAATTTTTCTCAAGCTGTTGCATCGCCATTCAGAGAGGAGGATGAGATGTGTCAAAAGGTGTTCCTCATTTTATTCTTCACAGCTTTGAAAGTCTTGTAACACCATTTCTTGCCAAAAATGGTGACTGAAATAAGTTTGCATAATGATGGCTTAAATGTAGATGCCATTTGTATGCTAGTCACATAAATAGATTTTCCTTTGACAAGTCACCACCTCTCTCTATCTGCATTTGTCTACCATAAGTTGTAGATGAATTATTCATAGCTTTGTTTGTTAGTTAACTTCCATAAGAATGATTTTGTTTGTTGCAAGTTATAGACGAACTTTGAATGGCATCGATGAAGTTGAACTGATTGAAAGACAAACTCTTCTATGTTTGCTAAAATTCCTCCAGGAGATTTGTTTGTTGATCGATTCTTCATGAATGTGCTTTGTCTGTTGTAGGTAATAGATCATCTCTGGAAGGTGCTGATGAAGATAGACTGGTCGATTGACAAATATATCCTTCTATACAAACAAATGAAGTGGGATGTGCTTCCTTTGTTCTTCGTCATCTATTAGAGGTGACAGATGAAGTTCACTTAGTCTTGCACTAATAGATAAAGTGTGATTTTCTTCTTTTGTTCCTTGTTGTCTATTGAATGTATCAGACGAAGCTAACTTCAACTTGCTCGAACAAATGAAGTGTAGTATTTGTCTAGTGTAAGCGATTGATGAAGTGTTCTTTGTCTTGGATAGAGTACTCTGCACGTCACATAGGTTTGTCAGTTATAAGTTGTAAACGATCATGCCTTTGTCTGTTGAAGCCCATTTCAAACCAAGCACCTCTTTGTCTGTTCAGCTTCTTTTATGCTCAATGTGCAACTTCTACTTTGTCTTCTGCTTTGGCTGATACTTTATCTATTGTGACAAACGACCTTGCTCTAAAGATGAGGCAGAGTTCTTCAACTACTCTGCACACTTCGTGCAACAAAATAAGTTTGTTCTAGCAACTTCAATGATTTTTCATTCTTAGTTTGTTTGTCTTAGCTCAGTTGAAGTTGCACTCCCTTGTATCATGCCTTATTATCCTCAGATGAATTCTTTCTTTAACTTTGTTGATCAGACAAAGTCTCTTTTCTTATGTTTGGTCATCTAGGTGACTACTTCTTTATCTTTCTTCATTTGTATGCCAAGCCATTAGGTTGCTTCTTTATCCTTGTACTTATCTTGGATAGACTTTGATCAGATCAAATATAAGCGGTTCAAATTTCTCATATGCAATTTAAGCTCTCTGATCATGGCTTCTTCTTTAACTTCTTATTTTGCATTTGTCTATTAACTTTTTCTAGTTGAGGTTGACCGACAACGCAAACTCATTGTAGCACATCTTCACAGACTTATTTTTCTCTCATGCTTTTGCTTGTGGAAACTTCAACTCAACCTTTCTTGTTGCTTATCTTTTGCTTTCTTCTTCTTCCACTATTTTCATCAGTTCAGCTCCTGTATAACATAGTAGATAGGTGTGGTAGTTTGTTTACAGATGATCATTATCCTACACTTGAACTTTTCTGCACTTACTACATTATTAGCTTTCATATATAATATCAAAATGTATTTTATCCTCATGTGATTTTATCATTTTGTAAAGCAAGGATAATATACATCTCTATTAAATGCATAATGTGAAAGCTTAAGTAATTATGGTGCATAGTATTTATTTAGCAAATTTATGCAGTAAAGGTTAATTAATGTTTATTGTGTGCGCACTATAAAGTAAAGACTATATGCTTGTTTAATTAAACATTCTTGATTAAGTGTTTATGTTAAATATTTGCTATCAATTCATAGTCATACATATGATTGTTAGAGATTTAAGCATACAAGTTTCTTCTTTTAATATAATTTTTGTTATCATCAAAATCATATATAATAATGCTAACAAGGGGAGCATTAATATTTTGTAAATTATCTTATTAAATCCCTAAAACTAAATCTAGAATCTGTGCATTTATTCAGGGGGAAATTCCATAGATATTAAGGGATTTTTTTTCCCTATTATTTATGAAAGGTATCACTTAAATGTTTTGTCTTAATCAAAAAGGGAGAGAATGTTAAGTCTAACCTCTTTAATTAGATTAATTTTGATGATGCTATAAAGAAAATAAAAACTTTGAAATTCAGATCTTATCTACTATCAATTTTTTGTTATAGGATATCTCCTTCATAAATGCTCCAAACTCCATTTCTCAAAATTTATAGTTGATTTCCACTCTCAATCCATTCAAGCAAGTGCATTTTCCTTTTATTAATATATTTTAAGTATTAATTTCAAGTAAGATTTTAAAATTTTTATTTGCTGAGTCAACCCCTTAACTGGCTTGACTTTGATGATGAACATTATGTAGCACCTAAGTTGTGATGAATGGCAAACATGTGAGTGAGAAGTTGTGGCACTAATAAACCATTTTCCAAAGTGTTGTTGAAACAAACTTATTAAAATAGATAAACGCACTATGGAAAAAAGAAATTAGTAATTTGTCATCCAAAACAATGGCTATTTTATCTTCCAGAGCATATAAATAGAGACTCAAATCTCTAGAACAAGTTAGTTGAATGGAGTAAAAGAGCATTTACAAAGAACATTAAAAAATTTCTTTCTAGTTTTCAACTCTCACTATGCAGAACTCTAAATTAGCATTCAAAGCTCAATCATCATCAAACTTTAAGGAGCTTGAAATCTTTGTTTTTTATTGCTACATCATTTATTTCTTTGATTTACTTGTGTACACAAATGGCATAAGTAAGAGGTATTAAATCTGTACAATTTTCATTATTACTTTCATTTCTACAAGCAATGGGCTTGTGGTTTTATGTATTAAATTCAGCAAGTAAGAAAGACTTGCTATATTTTTAAGAATTATAGGTAAGCTTGAGAAAAATAATGTGTTTGTTTTAAAAAAGTATTAGTGGAACCTGATTGTAGTAAGTAAGACTGACTCAGAGAAGTGGAGTAGGAACCCTGCTTAGGCCGAACCATTATAAAATAGTCTTCTATGTTTTTTGATTTTTTCCCATTCTATTTGCATAATGAATCTTTCATTAGGTCAAAATTTTTGAATGCTCAATTCACATCCCCCCTCCTCTTGTGCTACCTTATGTAAGGAACCAATAATTGGTATTAAAGCAAGCTTCTCTTGTTATCCTTGATTACTAGTACATTTAACTTGTGAAGTGATCCCAAATTTGGCCATCCTATTCTACAATACTATTTTTGAGGGATAATCTATAACCAGACCCCCATTTTTTATGGAACAAATTATGGCTATTGGAAAATGCATATGCAAAACTTTTCGATAGCCATAGACTACTAGTTGTGGCTTAAAATAAAAAATGACAAGATTGTTCTCAATATTGAGGAAAAATACACCCCAGAAGATACAATTACAATAAAACATGATGTAGAGGAAAAGAACTGCCTCTACTATGCCTTGTCCCCCTCATAGTTTGAGAAAATTTCCTAATGTGACTCAACAAAGGAGATATGGGATAAACTACAAGTAGCATATGAAGGAACCAACCAGGTCAAGAAGACTAAGATGAATATTCTTCTACAAAAGTATAAGTCCTTCACTATAAAGGATTCAAAAATGATTTCTGACATGTTTGGCATATTTCAAAAGATCATTAATGGATTGAAGAGCCTTGGTGAGAAATATGATGAACCCAAGCTTATCAAAAAGAACTTGAGATTTTTACCCAGGCATTGGATGCCTAAGGTGATTGCCATCTAGGAAGCTAAGGACCTAAATAAGATGATAGTGGAAGAGCTCATGGGTTTCCTCATGACTCAGGAAGTTCTAATGAAGCATAAGGTCTAGAGGAACCAAAAGGTAAAGGAGCTATAGCACTAAAAGCTGAATTAGAAGATGAAGATTCTCTAGGAGAAGTATCTACAAGTGAAAAACAAGATAATGACATTGCAATGATAAGTAGAAGATTTAAAACAATGCTAAAGAAGAAGAAGTTTGGGAGCAGTTAAAATAACTTCAAGAATGTGGACAAAAAGAAACAGATCCCAATCTGTTACAACTATAGTAAGCCAAGACATAGGAGATTTAATTACCCTGAACCTTATAAGAAGCAAGAAGATCAAAACAAGATGCAATATAATTGTTGTTTTGATAAAAAAAAAACAACAACAATAACAACAACAACAACAACAGAAGCAACAAAAGATTCAAAAAGAAGAAGAAAGTAAGGGTTGCTTGGGAGATGTTGGAGAATATGATGAATGAAATTTCTAGTGAGGCTAAAGAAGAATATGAAGCACAAATTGTTGGTCTCGTTTAGATGGTGACTCAAGAGGAGGGGTGAATTGAGTCTTTAAAACTTTCAGCCAGATAAGAACTATAGTGCAAAGATGAATAAGAAATAGATAGCACAAAGCACTTAAAGTGGTATTTTTATAGTGGTTCGGCCTTTCACTTGGGTTCCTACTCCACTTTCCTAAGTTAGCCTTCTCTGCTAAACTCAGGTTCCACTAACACTCTCTTTGATTAGCACTATTTTGATCAAATAAATACACTTGTTGGTTTCCAAGCTCACCAACTAACTTTTAAAACTACCTAAGCAAGTTTCCTACTTGCTTACAGTACTCAAAGACAAAAGTAAATAACTGTGTACAAATATTGATGCCTCTAATAGGCTGGTTTGTACGATGTTAAGGAACAATGAACACAATAAATTAACAGTAAGCAATAAAATTCAATCTCCAAGAGTGGTTTAAAAGGTGGCTTTGAATACTTGTTGGAGTGAGGCATAGTGGAGTTGAATATTATAGAAGAAAAAATGTAAAGGATGATCTCTCTCTTTTTGTTTATTTTCCAGAAATTTGTTGTTTCTTCGTTCTCACTTTACTCTTTTTATATTGATGCTTCTGACTACTATTGCTGTGATAGATGTGGCTTATTAAATGTGAGGAAATATTTGAATTTTTTATCTTTGAGCCATTTGTGGTGATTCAGAGCTTCTGACATTATAATATCAAATCCTCTGATATTGGATTTTGGAGGCCTTTCGGGCATATGACGTATCGCATCTTTGAATTCTCCAAATTTGATTTTTGGTGCCTTTGAAGTGGCATGATCATGGTGACTTGAGTTGGATCCATTGAGAGTTGACTCTAAAGTGCTTCTCTATCTCCAAAGTACTTATTCTGTGACTCTGAAGCTATATAGTGCTTTGTCATATGAAAGATGATTTTGAAGAACTCCATTGTCTCTGAAGTATTTAATCTATGACTTTGAGGCTGTAAAGTTTCTACTCCGACAAATCATATTCTCTGAAGACTTGTTCTGTTGACTCCTAAGTGCCTTATCGACTCTGAAGAACTTGTCAACTTTACCGACTCTAAAGTTATTGAGCTTGTGACTCCGAAGGGATTGTCTTCTATTTCTGAAGTTCTTTATTGACTTTGAAGTTATTTTCTTTTGTCTCTGAAGTGCTTGACCATTTCTAAAGTTATTGAACTCTGACTCCAAAGTTCTTTTAAGAATTCTAAAACTTTGTTTTCTTCAGCTAAGTATTCTTTTGAGTATATTTTTTATTTATATGCATGTTTGTCTTGAGCATTTACTTGGTTTCTTCCTCTAAAAAGTTACTTTATACTTGAAGTTGTTTGAAACAACTTATTTAAGCATTATGAAGATTATTCTCAAAGTTTAATTTGAAAATATTTCTACAAGCACTTGAGAATAAATTGTTAGTACCTTAATGTTTCACTCATATCTTTGCTTATAATCAAAAACATGGTTGGTTAAGAATGTTCATCATCAAAATCAAGCTAGATAAGGGAGTATACTCAACAGTCTCCCATTTTTGATAATGACAAAATAATGAGTGATATCCTTTCAAAACTATGCATTAGAATACTTAATAGAGAAGTTTAAAGTGGTTAAATGCATGTTTAATTTATTGTGTAGCTCCCCCTGAATGGGTGCACTACATTCACTATATTTTCTCCCCCTTTTTTCAGAATGAAATATGTGGAATGAAAAAAAAATGATAGTCAAATAGAAAAGAATGTGTCATTGACAAAGCTATCATGGGCAGATTACAAAAAGAATATAATGAAGACATACAAAACAAAAAGAAGTGTCTCTCATAAAAGACTAAAATTACATTAAAGCACAGTTGACGAGAGAGCACATCATCATTTGTTAAAAAATTAAAAATCCAAATGCAACAGAATCACTTTGGTGGTCTGGATTTGCTTTGGTAGGTTTTGGGAAAGGTTTGAGTGGGCTTAGCCGGCTGTGAGGAGAGCGGTTTAGAAGGGGACTCGAATTGTTTATAAATGGCATGTTTAGGTCTTTTTGGTAGAGGAGGTGGAATGAAAAAATTGATCTTTAGAAATTACAGTAGGGGATTCATGGGTATAGGCATGAGGTCCACAATTCGTGAAATAAATGAAATCAATAGGATCTCAAAAAGTTGGGTCTACAAATTAGGAAAGAAGACATTAGTTCCTTTTAAGATGGCTTCAGTGTTGGCATTCATCCTTGCAGCATATTCTTCATAGTACATGGTGATGCAAGAAAGAGGAGCCTTTTATATTCTTTGGGAGCTGGAATTCTTGGCTTTCTCTTGGGTTTAGAAGATGATGGCTGGTATGAGGGTTTGGAAGATGATGGTTGGGGTAAGGGTTTTTGTTTAGGGATAGCAAGTGGTTTTCTTAAGAAGTGGAATTGGTTTAGGCGAGGAGGATGGCTGGTAATGGATGAATCAGTGAGCTGTGGATATGGGAGAAGAAGATGATCAACAATGGCTTGCAGATTGGCATTGCAGAAGGATGAGGCTTCTTTTTCAGTGAGAAAGAAGATTTGACAAAAATGATAAGCTCATGTTTTACCATATTTTAATAACTAGATTCACATATGTTTTGGATCCTCTTTCGATATAAATTTAGTGGTTTATAAGCATATTCTAGTAAATCAACACTTAATTTGGTTATTACTTAATAAGTAATCTATATGTTATTTATTATATCTATTTGCAGATAATTAAGTGCAAGAAATGAAAGAAAATATGGAAGACATCAAGGTTGATAAAGGATCAAATCAATGGAGTTTGGATGATGAATAAGTGGTTGAAAAATGAAGATTACAAGTTGAAGAAGCTAAATGAGAAAATACATCACTTTGACACCATTTTTGGTACTAATAAAGATGGATTTAGCTAAGTCTTCTACACATACTTGAAGTTATCTATCCAACAAATCATGAATCAAAGAATTTGGATTTGAAACAAGGAAGTTATGGTCAAAACACTACAACTATCTCAGACTTCAATTCTACAAACAAAAATTTTTGATGTCCAGAAATTAGTATCACTTATGATATAATTTTGGCATATTTTTAGGATGAGTTTGAAAACATGTTTCTGCATAATAGTTGTAGATCTCGAAGTTATCTTTCCAATGCATTAATAATCATGCCATTCCAAGATTGTATGAGAACGTTATTATTGAAATAGTCTACACGTCTCTGGTGGACAGCAAGCCAGGAGCCGCGATGCCCAATCTAGGGCTCGCGGCGCCAGATTTCCCCCCTTCATGCATGTTGCATTCTCTCCTCATTTCTACACTATAAAACCTCATTTTAGGGAGGTTTTTGGGGGTCTTTGAATCAGGGTTTTTGGGGGCTTTTAGGGTTGCTCTTGGAGGCTCATTTGGAGGCAAGGAGAAGGAGAGTTTTGCAAGAGAAGAGAAGCAATGGAGCAAGAAAGGAGATCAAGTTCTGCAAAATTCCATGTTTATGAAGAGAGTTCCTTCTTCTTTCTAGAGTGAAGATGTATCTTTCTTAGATATTCTTTGTAATTGGGATTGTTGGTTTATCAATGCAATTTCACCTTGTTTCATTTATTGTATTTATTGCAATCATTTGATTTAAGTAATTGCTTGATCGCTAATTTCATGAATGAGATTGATTGTTTGTGCATGGTTAGGGTCCACACCATATGCTAAACCATAAGATCCCTTGAATGAAAAGGATAGATGATTATGGTACACACTTTATGCTAAGCCAATCTATTTGGTTCATTTAGTTCTTGGTCTCAATGGGTTTTTACCTCAATTATGCTACGCACCATAGGTAATTGGAACAAGTGAAAATACTTGATTTAAACTCACACACCTAAAGGAAATAATCATATATTTGATGGAACAAACCCAAGATAATGTATTGAATCTAACATTCCTACAACATAGATATAATTGAGTTGTGAAATCGGATCCTTAGACTCTTATAACCTATCAATCTCTTCTATATTATGCACTTCCATTGTCTTCCATTATTTCACTTAATACTTAGGTTTATTTAGCATCCATTACATCTTTTTAGGATAGTTTAGTGGCTAGATATAATTGAATCGGTTTGACAGTTCTCTGCGGGATCGACCCTTGCATTGCATACTATATTGCTATATACTCGGGTACTTGCGAGGAATTATAATTTGAACTATCAAGTTTTTGGCTCCATTGGCAGGGAACTAGTTCTAAATTGATTTGATTAATTTAGTTACAAATTTTTTGTTTCAGGGTTGTATTGTGTTTAGGTTTTTTAGTTGTTTGATTTTCTTTCTTTCTTGTTGAGTTGTGATTGAAAGGAAGAAGAATAGATGAGATAATAAATGGAAAACAGGATAGCTCAACAAGCACTATAGTTGATGAAAGCGTTTGCACACCCTATCATTAGATTATTGCCTTCATGCATTATTTTGATTGAGAATGCTGGGAACTATGAATTAAAGCACATACACTTTGACATGCTTCCTTCTTTTCATGGTTTTGTTGCAGAAGATCCCTTAACATTCATGTGTGATTTTTACTTAACTATCCAAACTTTTCTTTTTAGGGACTTACTGAGGATCAACTATGTATGAGATGCTTTCCATATGCCTTGAAGGATGCAATTAAAACCTAGTTTATGACATTGGGTCCTGGTTCACTTACCACATGGGATGGAGTTTATAACAAGTTCATTGGTAAATTTTATTCTTATGCTAAAACTACAAAACTAAGAGGTAAGATAGCAACTTTTAATCAATTGGAAGGTTAGGCATTTCATGAAGATTGGGAAAGATTTAAAATGCTATTGATTCAATGTCCTCACCATCATATTCCTTTAGAGTTGCTAACTCAATTTTTCTATGATGGATTGATACAACCACGCTAAGCTATGGTTGACAATACTGCAGGAGGAGCCATGGGAGAGAAGATCCCGGAGGAGGCATATGAATTGTATGAGATGCTTGGAGAAAACTCATAATAGATGAGTGTTAGAGGTAAGTCGAGAAGAATGTGTGAATTGAATTCTAACACTAAGCTTTCTATGCAGATGCCAGATCTTGTCGAGCAAATGAATATGATCTGCTCCATGATGATGAACCAAAAACAACCAATTCCCACTAAGGTATGTTCTATTTATGGTATTTTTAGTCATTCATACAATGCTTGTCCTTCTAGACAAGGTTTTGCAAAATATTTAGGATAAGCCAATGTAATGAATTTTTGCAACCAACCACCCCTTGATGATCCATATCCTAGTTGGAGAAGTCATCCTAATTTTTCATAGAATGATGATCTAAATCAGATTCAATATAGAACATGTTTTGAATCAAAGAAACCTACTCTTGAAGAAACATTGCAAAGTGTTATCCAGGTAACCCAAACTCAGTTTCAGAATGATGAAACGAGGTTCCAAAATATTGAAGCAAGTATCTAGAATGTAGGGGCATCCATGAAGATAATAGAGACTCAGTTGGGGCAAATTGCAAAGGCTGTGCAAAGTCACACATCTAGAAAGCTATCAAGTCAGCTTAAACAAGTGAAAACAATCACAAACTTGGGAAGTGGTAAGGTAATACATGATAAAGTTGGTGATGTGATTAATAATTCCAATGTCTTTGCAGTTGATGAGGAGGAGGTGAATGCAAGGAGAGTTGTGTTTTCAATTCTTAACCCTCCACTCAACTCCACCACCACTTTATGATTCACCTATTTCATTTCCTGGGCATTTAGAGGTAAACAAAGTTATTGAAAATCCTTATGACGATAATGAGCAAATTCTAGCATTAGATGTTTTCTTGCAACAAAAGGTTGGAATGGAGGAGAATATGCTCATGCAATTCTGAGATCATACTACGAAGTTTGATCTTTTCAAGGAGATGGAGTTGTCCAATGAGAATAAGAATCACGTCAAGATGAATGGAGTGGATGGAATGATGGAGGAGTATTCAGGAGAGCGCATAAACATAGTTAAAGAAGATGAATTAAAAGATACTAAATCATTCAACAATATTTTGGGAGCACCGACATTTTCCAAGTCACTACCAAGTTTCAAAGAACCAGATTACAGAAAAGATAAATTCCATTTCTAAGATAAGAGGCCATAGTTAGGCTAAGACTTTAAATTAAGCACTTCTTGGGAGGCAACCCAAACTTTTTCTAAACTTGTTTTCTTAGCATTTAGCTTAGTTGTTTGTTTATTTTCTTTACTATTATGATAGATTGCTTTTAATTTCTAGTTCCATGTTTTGCAGAAGGAGAAACTCTATCTTCAGAAAGGAAAAGCAACTATATTTTCAAAGGGGGATGTTGATGTTGCAGTTTTAAGAGGAACACAATTACCTTACAAATGATACCAAGCTAGCTCCAGAAGAAGAGGATGAGAATGCACTTCATTCAAGGAAGCCCTTGATCTTAAAATTCTTTCATTATTTCACATTGAGGACAATGTTGAGTTTAAGTTGGGGGGGGGGGGGGTGTTTTGGGATTTGTGTTCATGTGCATTAAGTTTTGGGCAAGATTTTTTGAATTTAGGTATAATTTTTTATGAGCTGCACATTTTGAAAACTTAGCTAAAGAATGTGTTAACATGTTGAAATTGTATAAGTTTTATTCTCTCTTAATCATTAGTAACATATGCTTAGTTTTTTATTACCATTGCACATGATTTAGAAGGCAAGATAGTTGCTAACTTTTGATTAATTGATTCTTGTGATAAATCCTTCTTTTTATTGACTGAAGAAAATTTTTCAAGCACCTTATGCTATTATCATGTAAAGTGTATGCTAATGAGTTGATAGTGTTTTGAATTCAGTGACTTATTTTGGTTGACATAAGCATGCTAAAACTTGTTTAATTATCCCTCAAGGCAAAAATCCTAAATTAAATGTTTACTTGGAAGTGATTTAGGCATTCTCTGATCAGTTTGAGCCTTTTAAGCTAACATACTACATTCATGTCACTAATGTCCCCATTGAGCCTTATGAGAGAATGGCATATGCAAAGCATGTGGAAAACCACCATTTAACTTTTCTTTCTTTAGCCTTATCATCAAACTATTTTTAGCTTGAAAAACCATGTTTGGCCAATTAAGAGACATATTTTATGCTCATGGTTGTTTGATAAGTATGAGTAAAGCAAAAGAAGATAAGTTTATGGGAATTGAAAAGAAAAATGCCAAAAGAAAAAGAAAAGGGATAAAAAGAAAAGAATTTGTACTGATTCATCTTCCAATGAGGAGAGATCACATCCCAATTAACTCAAAAGGAAATAAGTCTGGGAGTGTGGTAGTAATATAGACCATAAAAAAATGAGAAGATCAAATAAAAAGTAAAGAGAGTGAACATTTATGTACAAAATTCATTTATGATCTCTTACTTTATGGATCCTTATTCCTTTTCTTTATTAGCCAAAGCAAAGGCCCCATTACAAGATTAACAAAGGCCTATTGATCTAAGTGGATAGTGTTATTTACATTTGTGGAGAGGGATCATGAAAAGTAAGCTTATGGAGTGTTAAGTGAAGATAATTAGAATCATTGGTTTACACATTATTGATTAAAAAGCATGCATGTAGCATGATAGTGACAAAGTACACACATTCTCACTTTATGAAGGGATTGATGAAGCATGAGTTTTATGAGATTACATGGCAAGTGTCATTAATGAATTTTGATTTATGTGTACATGTGTAATTTTTTTGGCATGTTACTGATTGTTTGATAGATATTTTCCTAACTGATAAATGAATTTAGATTGCTATTTTGATTGAGGATGATCAAAAGTTAAGTTTAGGGATATTTAATAAGCTTACGTTTTACCATGTTTTAATACCTAGATTCACATATGTTTTGGATCCTCTTTTGATATAAATTTAGTGGTTTATAAGCATATTCTAGTAAATCTACACTTAATTTGGTTATTACTTAATAAGTGAATTCTATGTTGATTTATTATATCTATTTGCAGATAATTAAGTGCAAGAAATGGAAGAAAATATGGAAGACATCAAGGTGGAGAAAGGATCAAATCAATGAAGTTTGGATGATGAACTAGTGGTTAAAAAATATAGATTATAAGTTGAAGAAGCTGAATGTAAAAAAGCACCACTTTGACACCATTTCTGGTACCAATCTAGATGGATTCAGCTCAAGAGTTCAATATATACATTTTATCCCTTGAATTTATCTATCTAACAAATCAAGAATCAGAGGATTTGGATTTGAAACATGGAAGTCATGGCAGAAAGACTACAACTGTCTCAAACTTCAATTCTGGTGACAGAAATTTCAGATGTGCAGAAAATGATATCACTTGTGGTATAATTTTGGCATATTTTTAGGATTATGTGGAAAACATGTTCAATAAAATAGTTGTAGATTGATGGTGCAGAAAGGGAAAAGAACCTAGGAGGTGGTCTAGTGAAATACTTTCCCTTCCAAATGATAGCTCTACAGGGATTAGAAAGGTAATCCTTAGGTAGGTTTGGAGAGATTTTAGTTGGTGGAAGGTTGGGGAGGACAAAAGGAGATTATGTTTTAGGAGAGGGGGAAACAATTTTAGTAAGTTCACCCTCAGGCTGAACAACTTCTAGAATTATCGGGGATGAATGTGGAGAATGTGTGGGGGAAGGAATTGGTGGGTGAGTTTTAATTGGAGAGAAGTGAGTTGGAGATGGATAATGTGGGTGATAGGTTTAACCCCTAAGTGACTCTACTAGTGAAGTTAGAGAGTCAAGTCTTTCATCAATCTTATTAGCTCTAAGGTTGAGAGATGACATGGTATTTTCTAGTTTTTGATCAATTCTGTTAAGTTGAAGAGCTAGAAATGACAAAATATTTTCAATGTGTCCAAGTTTGTTTTCCTATTTTTGTGGAGTGGGTTGAGTAGTCGTGATTGATGGACTAGTTGGTATGGATGGTTAATGGGAAGGTCTCATTGGAGATGTAGAACTAATGAGTCTGAAGGAGTTGGTTGTTGTTGTTGTTGCTATCTCATTTTATTCTCTCAGAATTTCCTCTGACTCCTTTTCTCTAACATTTCTTAGATCTTCTCTTGAAATTTTTTTGGTTTGAACTTCATTTGTGAGAATTTCTTCTCTTATTTCTAGAGTCTCTTATCTTTTGGGGCTTTCTTCTTCTTCCTTTGATCTAGATCTTTTTAGTTGTGCTACACTTCTGGGTTTTTCATTGATCCAACTTTCTTGAAACCCATTCTTTTCAAATTTCTTTCATCAATTATGTCTAAGTCCATAGACTCTTCTCTCTTTTCTCTAGATAGATTTACTCCAGCTTCTTTGAGAATTCTTGTGAAGATTATCAGGGAAGTTGAAACCATGTTGTAGATTTCACTAAATACAAGTGATCCACTATAATTTGTGTAAGATTCACCTTCTTCTTATTTTTCAAAGCCCATAAAACTTTTTCACCTTTCTCTGAAATGGAAGGTGTGGCTCCTATCCTTGGATACACATTGTTTATTACTATAGTATATGCCAACTTGAGATTTAGACTTAGATGACTAGCATATAAGTAATTTTCCTTGTCATCTATCTCAACTCCTGCAAACTCTGAGAATAGTCTTGCTCAGCTTGATGGCCATTCTACTTGCTCTTTCGCAATTTTAGGAAGATTAAGAACCCTTCTCTAGCTATCAGTTGATAAGTTTATCTCAACATGTCCTATCCATGACTTCTGAGTGCTTGAGTTTAGGTTACTGATTAGGGTTTTAACTAATCTAGGATAATGAATCTCCTTGTAGCTTGGAAAGTCAGCATATCCTTGGAATCAAAACCAATTGCATACTTCTAAATTCATTTCTCTTTCTCCAAAAACTTCAAAATTAAATACTCTTCCTCTAATAATTTTCTTGATTTCATATTTTTGAAGATACTGAGAGTGAGTAGTTTCTCTATTGAGAAAGATTACCTCAAGAGTATGATCCTCATACCTTATTCTCTTAGAAATGATCATTTCTAAAGATTCTTCTCTTTCCCTTCTTCTATTGCCAGATTCAATTCTTTTCATCCTTGCCATTGCAATAGAGTGAACTAGGGTATTGAAAGAGTGAGGATATCTAACTAAACATGGAAGAAATGATGGAGAAGGATTATATTTTCTATTGAAAAAGATGTAATTGAAGGCCTATGTATTTGAATCAAGTAGGAAGATGGGGAGTTTCTTCGGAGAGGGGATATCAGATGCTCAAAGGAAAATGGAGGGTTTCAAGTTTTTAGAGGTCTTTGATAGAATAAATAATGAAGAGTATATATAAAGCATCACTTAGATGTTCTATAAATTGCAACTTAAGCATATAGGTCTAAAATACCTAGTTCTCTTCTTAACATGCTAAATCTATCTTCTGGAAGAGGCTTGGTAAAGATATCTGCTAGTTGATTTTCAGTTGATACAAATTCTAAACAAATGTTATGATTTTGAACATGATCTTTAATAAAGTGATACCTAATTTCTATATGCTTTGTTCTAAAATGCAAAACTGGATTCTTGGTCAGATTTATAGTACTAGTGTTGTCACATCTTATAGGTATATCAAAAAAGTTAAGGCTAAAATTACTTAATTGTTATTTCATCCATAGGATCCTTGCACAGCAACTGCTTGCTGCTACATACTCTTTCTATCTGCTTTATATCCAGCAAAGTCTGCATCAAAGTACTCAACCAAATTGAAATCAGAACCTTTTGGATACCACAAAATAAGGTTTGTTGTTTCTAATAGGTATCTAAATATTCTTTTCACAACAATAAAGTGTGACTCCTTGGGATCTGATTGGAATCTAGTACAAATGCAAACGCTAAATATTATATCTAGTCTACTGGCAGTCAAATATAGTAATGATCCTATCATGCTCCTATAGAGTTTGTGATGGACAAATTTACCTCTTTCATCTTTGTCTATTTTTGTTGAAGTACTCATTGGTGTTTCATATCTTTTACCATCTTCAATATTGAATAACCTTAAAAGTTGTTTTATATATTTGACTTGTTGGATGAAAATTCATTGTTTCTCTTATTTGATTTATAATCTGAAGAAGAAGTTAAGTTCACCCATCAAGCTCATTTCAAATTCTCCCTAAATTATCTTGGAAAAGTCTTAGTAAAGGTTTTCATTAGTTACACCAAATACTATAACATCAACATAAATTTGAACTATGAGTTTGTCATTCTTTGCATGCTTAATGAAAAGAGTGGTATCAACTCTACCCCTTGAAAAACCTTTTAAATTTTGCTTAGCCTCTCATACCAAGCTCTAGGAGCCTATTTCAAACCATAGAGGGATTTCTTAAGTTTGAAGACATGAGGATGTTCCACATATACCTCTTTATTAATGAAACCATTCAAGAATGCACTCTTTACATCCATTTAATATAGCTTGAAATCAATATATGATGCAAATGCAAGAAGCATTCTAATGACTTCAATCCTTGCAACAGGGGCAGATTACTCTTCAAAGTCAATACCTTCTTCTTAACAATACCCCTTTATAACTAATCTTGCCTTATTCCTCACTACAATTTCTCATTCATCCAATTTATTCCTAAAGACCCATTTGATTCCTATAATAGATTGATAGTTTGGTCTTGGAACAAGAGTCCACACATTATTTCTTTCAAATTGGTCCAATTCTTCTAGCATAGCTAAAGTCTAGTTTTCATGTTCTAATGCTTGGCCTATGCAAGTTGGCTCTAATTAATAAATGAAGGTAAAATTACTACATATTTGGTGATAGGATGATCTAGTTCTAACTTTGTCATATATATCACCAATTATCTGGTCTTCAGAATGAGCATGCATGAACCTCCAATCTTTGAAAAGATATGTGTTACCTTATTCATTTACCTCTGTTGTGGATGGTTCAACTTCATTCATTGTTGTCTCTAATAGTGGAGCTTCTACTTGTTTATCTTGTCACTTCAGTTTCTTCAAACTTATTGAAAGATTACCTGTCGCATCATCAAAATCACTAGTTCTTTTCATGGAGTTAGTATGTTCATCAAATTAGACATGGATAGATTCCTCTATAATCTTAAGTCTCAGGTTGTACACTCTAAATGCCTTGCTAACAATGGAATAACCCAAAAATATTCCTTGATCAAATCTGCTATCAAATTTTCCAAGGTTTTCCTTGTCATTGTTAAGAATAAAGTATTTACAATCAAAAGTATGGAAACAGAAAATATTTGGCTTCTTTCCATAGTATAGTTCAAATGGAGTTTTGTTGAGATGGGTCTTGTAATTTTGTTAATAATATAATATGCAGTGTTCATTGCTTTAGCCCAAAATACTGTGGTAGACTGTATTCACTCAACATTGTCCTTGTCATCTCTTCTAAGGAACTGCTTTTACTTTTTACTACACCATTTTGCTGGGGTGTTCTTGGTGCAAAGAAAGTTTGAAAAATTCTATTATTTTCACAAAAGTCAGTGAATCTATGGTTCTCAAACTCTCCACCATGATCACTCCTTATGGCAACAACGTGAGAACTTTGTTCATTCTATACACATTGGTAAATACCTCAAAGAATGAAAAAGCTCCATCTTTAGTTGCTAGAAACATTACCCATGTGAATCTACTATAGTAATCCACAATGACATCCCCAATTTAGTGGAATGGGGATGTTTGATACATTTGAGATAGATTTTTGGGTGCTTAAGCACCCAATTCGACAGCTACAATGCCTAATTAGTGCAAAAAGATGATATTTTTGGAAATTTTAATGTCATTTGCAGAAAGCTATGGTTTTAATCTATAAAGGGGTGCAACATAACCCTAATTTGGGTTATTATAAAGGGGATTAGCTACAAAAAAAGGGAGGGAGACATGAATTTTGATTAAAATGAGATTTTTGAGGAGAATTCACTGCTTTTGGAGGAAGACTGCTTTGGCGGAAGAGATTACTACTTGGAGATAAATTCATTCTCACATCCATTCTCAATTCTTTTCTTTTTCTCAATCATGATTAAGACATTTTTTTATAAATTATTTTACTTCCATTATGAGCCAAACTTTCTTTTCTAGGGCAACGATATAGCTAGACTATGAATATTCAATTTTACTAAGTTTAATTCAATTTGATATTTATTCATTATCTATGTTAAGTATTTAATTTGAGTTTAATGCTTGTAAATGTGTGCGCACCCTTTTACATGATTTGTGATTTAATTTGAGGCTAAGAGCAATAATTAAATTATACCATAATTAAATACAATAAGATTGTCATAAAATAGAGGTGTCTATGATGCTTGTGTAACAACATGAATTTCTTGTTCTTAATGCATCTTGGTAAGTTTAAAATTTTCATAGAGATGTAAAAAATTTGCTAACTAAGATACGTTATTATTACTTGAGAAATATTAATAATTAAAAAAGAGAAATTCATTATTAGCATAGGAATAAAAATTGATTGACTAAATTGGGTGAAATTCAATAGGATTAATCTAGTGAACTTAAAAAACTTAGATGCCTTGAACCAATGAATTTCCTCTCAAAGGCTGTTCTTTTGTTACTTTAATTAATTTTAAGTTTCTAATTTTCTTTCATATTCCCTTTATTCGAGTGTTCAAACAGAATTCAAGGTTAGAGTAGTTCAGTAATTGTTATTCATAGTCCTCATGAAAATAATCTTTTGCTTTCATTTTATTACTTGTTAACAATATGTGCATTTGCATTAAGAAAATCCACAACAAGTACTATTTTAGAAAGCCAAATATCTCACACTTCATACCTTTGGTTGTAAGTGTTTCATTCTTAATAATGGAAAGGAAAACCTTGGTAAATTTGACAACAAATCAGATGTAAGAATATTCCTTCGATATTCCATTGTTAGCATAAGGCATTTAGAGTCTACAACTTGAGAAATAGAGTTGTTGAGGAGTCTATCCATGTAAAGTTCAATGAAAATACTAACCCCTCAAAAAGAGTTAGTGATTTTGATAATGAGAGAGGTAAACTCACAACCTCTATGGAGAAGATGAAACTACAAGAGAAAGACAAAGACACTTCACAATTAAAGACAATAATGGATGAAGTAAAAACATAAGGTGGACCATCCACCAATGAGGTAAATGGTGAAGGTAATGAGTCTTTACCTAGAGATTGAAGATTTATACATGCTCATCCTAGGAACCAAATAATTGGTGATGTATATGATAGAGTTAGGACTAGATCTTCATATCACCAAGTATATGGTAATTTTGCATTCATTTCTCAACTAGAACCAACATGCATAGAATGAGCTTTGGAGGATAAAAGTTGGATTATATCTATGCAAAAAGAATCAGACTAAGTAAAAGAAAATGATGTGTCGACACTTGTTCCAAGACCGTCCTATGAATCTTTTATAGTCACTAAATGGGTATTTAGGAAAAAAATTAGATGAATCTAAAATTGTGGTGAGAAATAAATTAAGATTAGTAGCAATGAGGTATCGTCAAGAAGGATGAATTGACTTTGAAGAGTCATATGGCCCTATTGCTAAAATTTAGGCCATTAGAACGTTGTTAGCTTTTGATCTTTTATGAATTTCAAGTTTTACTAGATGGATGCCAAAAGTGCATTCTTGAATAGTTTCATTAATGAAGAGGTATGTAGAACAACCCTTGGGTTTGAAGATCCTTATGACCCAAGCATGTCTTCAAACTCAAGAAAGCTCTCTAGGGTCTTAAACAAGTTCTTAAAGCTTGGTATTAGAGGCTAAGTTCCTAATTGAGAAAAGTTTTACTAAGGGTAAAGTAGATACCAAACCCTTCATTAAGAATGACATGAAAGACATTTTGATTGTTCAAATTTATGTTAATGATACTGTGTTTGGTGCTAATAATGACAAATTATATCAAAAATTTTCTAAAGTCATGTAGGGAAAATTCAAAATAAGCTTGATGGAAGAATTGAATTTCTTTTTGGGTTTGCAAATCAAGTAAATGAAGGAAGAAATCTTCATCCACCAAGCTAAATACATAAAGGAACTTCTAAAGAAGTTTGAGTTAGAAGGTGGAAAGCCTTTAGGAACTCTAATCAATACATCAATTAAGATGGACAAAGATGAAAAAAGTAAAATCACCTATTTGAAACTATATAAAAGCATGATAAGATCTCTATTGTATTTAACTACTAGAAGACCTGATATCATGTTCAGTGTTTGCATGTGTGTTAGATTCCAGTCAGATCCTAATGAATCACATTTTAGATATATTGGTTTATGGTATCTAAAATGTTCAAATTTTAAGTTAGTAAGGTACTTTGATGTTGACTTTGCTAGCTACAAAGTAAATAGAAAGAGTACATTAGGGACTTATCAGTTTCTTAGAAGCATAATTATATCATGGTTCTCCAATAAAGAGACATTTGTTACATTATTGACCACTGAAGTTGAGCATGTAGCTGCAAGTAGTTGTTATGCACAAATTCCTTGGATGAAACTGTAATTGGGTAACCATGGTTTGAAATATATTGATACACCCATTACATGTGACAACACCAGCGCTATCAATTTGACCAAGAATCCAATAATACATTCAAGAACTAGACATATAAAGGTTGACATCATTTCATTAGAGATCATATGCAAAATCACAATATCTTTCTGGAATATGTGCAAAAATATCTGCTAACTAATCTTTTGTTGGTGGTGGTGCTGTCGTGGGCACCCAAATTTAGAACCTTGTTCCAATCTAATTTTCTGTAGTAGTGTGAGTAAGGGTCGATCCCACGAGGAGTAATTAGTATATTTTTGTGCAATGTG
>JAYJMB010015997.1:0-44845 GCA_036873735.1 Pouteria campechiana
GGTGTCATCAATCGGTCGGACAGCTGCTCGGCTACAGCTAGATGGCTCCTTTTGATTTTCCATGGCCCAACAGGGTGTTATTGGGTGATTGGAAATTAAAATGAATAATTTATGAATAAAGCAAAGTACAGAAATTAAAACGGGAAGTAAAATGAATAATTTATTAATAAAGCAAAGTACAGAAACTAAAATCATAACTACACAAAACAAGGAGAGCATTAAAAGCTTACTGACAAGGGGCACCTTCCTTTTAATGCACTTTTCTTCTTAATGCAAATTTTTTTTTCAGCCTCCAAGGAACACAAACAAGTGATAAATAAAATAATAAATATTTTTGCGTTTTTTTTAAGTTGATACAAATAATAAGCTCTTCCAAACTTTTGAAGCACACTAAAGTTCCATGCTGCTAGAGAGCTGTTCTCTAATGTAGACGAAAGGAGTTGCTCTAAAACAATTGAAATTTAGGTCTCTTTTAATGCTCTTAATTTTTGTTGGTTGTGAAAGATTCGATGCTCCTCTATTCTTTTCTTATTGATAGGTCTATTAAAATCTGGCTGTTGGAGTGCCTGAATGCATTAAACAAGCTTGAAATGGTTGAATTTGTGGATGACCCTAGGTGGCAAAAAATCCTTGTACCATCTGTGCTAGACTTAGTCACGAATAGAAGGTCAACTGATTCTCAAATTGGCCAACTAATTCGCTTCCATAAAAATTCTAGAGTCTTTTACGGATTTCTGGTGTTATAAATTGGTTAACTGATGTTTCTCACTGAGTATGTAGAATGTTTTTTTCCATTTTTGGTCCTCTAAAAATGGCCAACTGAAGGAAGAATGATTTTATTCCGTGATAGATTTTTTGTCTGTTTTGCAAAGTGGTTGATTAAGTATTCCTTTTATATTTCAAGAACTTTTCTGGTTCAAATCAGCCTACTGATTTTTCTATCAAGGTTGACTTTCTGGATTCAAGATTGCTTCCTTAAATGATTTGATTTGTATGAAGCTTCCTTGTACTGAAGATTTCTATGGGCTATGATTATACATGTTCTCCGTTCTTTAGCTCAGCTTTAGTGGTTTCCTTTTAACTTTATTTCCCTTTCTTGACTGGAAAACACTTCTTGAAGTCATTAGTACTTAAAAAAAATCATTAGCAAATTTTGTTACCTATCAAAATCAACACTTGGGATCAACAATGTACTTTGCTGCAGACCATGAATTTAGCACTTTAGATCCTTTGAACCATGAGTATGTGCTGATTGAGAATGAGGATGCAGCATTCTTCAAAAGAGGTAATGTAATACCATGGTTGGTCCGTGAAATATATTAGTTTACTGGTTTTTCTGAATGTGTAAGCCATGGTTCCTTCATAATGGGAAAAATATAAAACCTAAAGCCACTATAACATTATGAGGGTGAAGGAATCTAAGATGGTTCTGAATTTTAAAGTACATCCAAGAATTCATGATGAAATACAGCCTCCAGTCTAACATGCTGCTGTCTTTTTCAAAATATAGGAAAAAATGGCTAGCAGTAAACCTTGACATGTATCGAGTCAATTACAATAATAATTAGTCTAAATCCACAAGAGTCATGCTGCCACATCTACAACCTCTGGATAGGCTCAGTTGTATGGTGCATGTATTCTATATCGTTGCATACCCCTGGGCAAGCCTGTTGGTTCCATATTCGAATCAAAGTAGTCTACATCCAGAAGAGTCATGCTGCCACATCTACAACATCTGGATAGGCTCAGTTGTATGGTGCATGTATTCTACATTATTGCATACCCCTGCCTGTTGGTTCTATATTCGAATCAAAGGATGACTTCTTATTAATTTGATTGACTATGTGGGGCTTAAAATTCAGATTGTCAATGTTTTCTATTTATAGGGTGATCTTCTATAGCATTTTCAGCCCTGCATTTTTGCGGACTTTTAAATGTTTTGACAGTCCAACTCTCCATTGATATAATTAGAGACCAAAATTTAACCAGGAGCCTTGAATCAGTCTGGTCTTAAATTGATCAAGGTGCAATTGTAGTCTCCCACTGGTTGGCCATATGGTCCTCCATCACTTGTTCTGATTTTGCTTTCCGTCGCATGCTTTCTTGTTGATTTTATGCATTCCACTGAATATTTTTTTTTTATCAGTTGAGCTTACTTTTTACCAATTGCTAAACAGTTTCTTGTGAATATAAGATTATCGTGTCTGTTGCACAAAACTTTTAAATTCTTAGTATTAGAGTGATGTTTGCTAAAGAGCTTATCAATGAAATGATTTTTTAACATGTAATTCTGTACTCAAGCATGAGTTCTTTTTTTATATACACCCTAATTAGTTGTTTCTTACAGAAACCAGCATGGGAGAAGGCTTCCAAAATAATAAGAGAAAGGTGCTACATCTTTCCTTTACAAATTTTAAGTAGTAAACTTGGAGCAATGTTAACCCAACCATCCATCACCAACCATAAAGAACTTGATGCATGCAATCCATCACTGAAAAAAATGTGTCAATTTGGCAATTGAACAGAACACAGGATTAGCCCCCAACATGGGTTAACATACTAAAAGTCAGGGTATTTAACGGTTTTAACCTTTTCTCCAAGCTGCACATATTATCAAAAGTGTGGAATTTGAACAATTACTAATGGTCTACATTAGATGCTACCAGATAAATAGCTAAGACTGACTTTTGGGCTGGGTATTCTACTTGTTGATGTGATCACCTGACGTATGGTTCTGGTGTTGGACATGCAGATTCCAAGATTGGCCAGACACAAAGACGCCTTTTTGATTCTTGCAAAAATTTGTTAACTACATGTTTTCTTGATCATGAATTATTCTTCATTCACTTATAGTTGGAATCACTTTTAAGAACACCCTTGGATTCTTCAGATATGACCCAGAAATGGATGGACGAATTCTCTTGGCAAAGGTTGATTGCACTGAGCATGGTGATTTGTGCCGAAGGTACCACTCTGCATTATTTTTTTCTGATTAGGAGGTAGAATGTTTTTCCACAGTAAACTAATACCTAGTGGAGAAGGGAATTTGACAATAATTTGCCTTTCAATTCCATAGATTCCTTATGGTAACAGAGGTCCATCTTACAGAATGTTGTTTCTTCCAACTGGTTGCTGCTATTGTTTTGATTCACACTCCTCCTGCTTCCCACCTGTTTATGCTGGAAATTTTGCAACAATATATAGAGTTCAGGGTTGTGTGTGGGTGTGCATGCATGCATGTGTGGGTGGGGTTGTATGCACTGCATGTGTGCCTCTGTGTGCGCACACGTGCAGGCATGTGTATTCATCTGTTGGGTGAGTGTGTGCATCAGTTTCTTTCAATGAAGTCTACATATATCCTTAGAATTTGGATATGGAGACTTCCATAATATTAGATCCTTGCTGGATTTGGCACTTGCATAGGCCATATAGCGAGAGAGATTCATTTACATTCTGGCTATCATGTTAATCTATCAAGCTTATGTAGTTCATTATTATTGCCTAACCATCCCCAAAAAGGATGGTAGAATCGTCAAGTTTAAAAGCAAAATGGAGACCAAAAAAATGGCATGAGATGGAATATCTGTGTGACAAGATTCGAGATGTATATTCTATATTCAACTAAGCAAGTGCAGATTACGCAAACTGATTGTCACCAATGCCTTCAGTTCAATGGGATATATTCTACAGTTGGTATGCATTTCAAATGCTACTGTTTGGTTTTGGGAATTTTTTGGGTAAAGAAATTGACAATAAAGTCAGTTTATTTTTTTAGTTTACTGGCCTTCAATTCCCATGAGTGGTGGTAATAGTTTGGATTTATAAGGAGTGGCCAATTTGAGACAGATCCATCTTGATGATCATAATTGGTGTTGATGTTGCAAATGTGGAAGTTGCTCATCTGTCCGTACTCCATACTGGTCACTATAAATGAAGCGATCAATACCACAGCTAGCCTCTTAAATTCATCTTTTGGTTTACCTGCGAATCCTTGTATTTCATGGTGCATATGATTGGAAATTGCAGTGGTGAATATTCACAGTTTTTTTTTTTTTTTTGGGTACCAGTTGTGGTGTTCATCTTTTTAACTTCTATCATAATAAATTTCATTTAATCTATTCTTTTTCAGTTTTGAAAGTTGGAAATGAGTCCTACTGATACATGTATATTCTGTAGGCATCATGTTCAAGGATACCCTTCTATTCGGATTTTTCGTAAGGGAAGTGATATTAGGTAAATATCAGTATTTTTCTAAATAGTTCTATTTGCTTAATTTTGGCAGTCTGTTCTGAATATTCTTTCATCTTACCACTTTCCCGTGTTCAAGTAAGATGAATTAATCGTTACATCATGTTGTTTAATAATTGCATCCTTATATTTCTTCTGGTATTACAGTATTAAAAAGACTTTGTATGATTGTATCATAAAGAGTGGAAAGAGTGTATCTATCAGTGGGGATTGCTGATCCATACATTATGTGAACTTGCTGGTCTGATTTCATTTAAGTTACCAAGATCATTTTCGTTGATATAGGGGTGATAATGGACACCATTTCCATGAATCTTACTATGGGGAAAGAGACACAGACAGTCTAGTTGTGGTACGTTTTACTTGCTTAGTTTGAAATATATTTCCTGTTTGTAATTTGCTAATTAGTCGTGAACACAGTTTTACATACTGCTAATTAATTCAGCAGAAGTATTCTTGATTGTATGGGTTATGTTGTTTCACTTCGCACAAATAGGGCCTTGGCTCAATAACTGAAACAATTGATTTGAAAACCAAGCATACGGAGCACGAAAAAATTTGAAATTGTCATGACCTAACCGCACAGGCCAAATACATGACATGCCGCATACACTTAGTGTTGGTTCCCTCAGGCATGTAAGGCAAGCCATTACTAACATTTGGTCTTAATCTATGTAAATCCATTAATTGAAAAAAAAAAAAAAGCTCAATGCATCATTGCATCAAGTTCGTGCCCAAAGTCTAGTAAAATATATTACAGAAGTCACAACCCTTGGTCAGCTCATCGTCTCAATTTCCTCTTCCCTGACATTGTTAATCCTCAATTAGATTTACTTTAGTAGTACCTGAAAAATGGTTCTGAAAGTTTGATGAGCAACACATGTAAATAACCTCTACATTACTAGTATATTAAAATAACTATAATTTTAAAATTTAAATTATCATTCAATCAAAGGATAATAGAAATTAATTTCTGATAGAATAATGCATGACACAATGAGCTCATTCTTTATGCCAGTGATCTATTAGAGTACCTTGATAGGATAGACTTGGGAATGGTGGTGGTGTATGAGTTGTAATATGGGTGTACACTGCATAGTATTATACTTGTACGTAGGAAACTTGTAACATGTAAAGCCCATTTCCCACACTACACTCTATCTAGCCTCTAACCCGCAGGAAGGGATGGGTAGAGATACAATTGTTATTAGCCTTATGATCAGCACTTCTTTTGCCAATTTAAAATCCATTTATGGCAATACAGCATTTCTGCTGGCATGTTTCCTGCTTGTAGAATGATGGTAGGCTTGCATATAGTTTACTCCCTCGAGTTCCATATGTGCATTCCTTGTTTGCTGGGTTGTCAGGCTCCTACATTCAAACTCATATTTAATGGATTTTTTTTTATTCTACTAGCCACCCTACAGTCTCTTTGGTAGAATTTAAAATCTTTAAGATATATCATGATATCCCACATTACTCAGGTGAGGGGAGTAGTTGTGAATTAAGTGTGGGGGCTCAAGTGTCAATGGGTATGACGCATTTTAAAACCGTGTGGCGCTGTTGTGAACACCAAAGCGGACAATATCACACTTTAGGACCCCAACTGTTATAATTAGTATCAGAGTTGACCCCCAATAGCTCAAGATAGTGTGTCCAGTAAGGACTCTGGAGCCCTAAAGGGGGTGGAAAGTATGATAACCCACATTGCCCAGGTGAGGAAGGGATTTGTAAGTTAAGTGTGGGAGCTCGGGTGTGAATGGGTTTGACACATTTTAAAATTATGCGAAGCTATTGTGAACGCCAAAGCAGACAATATCACACTGTAGGACCCGAGCTGTTACATATATGGTGCAAGGCCCACTCATTTAATGCATCAACAAACATTTGTCTCATTCATATCCCATTTACTTTTCAAATCATGCAGCTAGCTTTGTTTGATTTGTTTTAACTTAATCAATTTAAGGCAGGAACCACCATTAAATCTTATTAAATTTGGCCATCTAGAGGGATAACTTCATGCTGTATAATTTAAAGGACTGTTCATGTGCTTGATTTGGGTTGTTGCAGACAATGGAAGCTTTGGTTACTCCTGTCACACTGGAGTTACCTCTGCACCAGAACACATTTGAAGAGGTCACAAACCCTGCGAAACATCCAGCACCATTGTCAGGAGGATGCAGAGTTGAAGGTTTTGTGCGTGTTAAGAAGGTAAATTTCATCATTCTTAGAATGTCCCATGGAACCGTCTTTCATTTTATGGACCGGTTTTGGATCTTTAATGGGGAAAATCTGGGATGGATATAATTCATAAGTAAATTTTAAATCTGTTCTACTTCATCTATGGGCAATATTATTAGATTCTTTCAGATGCATGCACAGTAAACTGAAACTAACCAACTTTTTAACAGGATCCATCGCTTAAAACTGTAGTTGCTATATCCACTGGTTAAAGGTTGACTGGAGTATCTATATTGTGCTGGGAAAATCCAAGTTGGTTTGATTTTAGGTTCAGGCCATTTTATGGGTTTCCTTTCTATTCCACTTTGGCTGGGTTGTAGTGCTCTGAGTAGGGAATTTCTATAAGATAGGATCACTTATCCCTTGGCATATACTAGTTTTGATATTTTTTTTATTTCTGGCTGTGGCATAAATATTTGTGGAATTCCCTGAAGCCAGACATTGTGGGAATCTGCTATTCTGGTGGATCATAATGTCCAAAGGCTCTATCTCAAGGAACAAAGGAATGGGACATGGTGGCCCTCTGATCAATGGCTTTCAAAACTGGTAATTACACCAGCAACCAAAACTTTTTCTTCAAAGCTCACAATAACCGATATTTTCAGAGTTGTCAGTGCCATGTTCTGCAACTGAGGGCTTCTCCAGAGTACACCACTAGGTGCATTTGGCACTCCGCATATGCGCATTGAACCTGACTGTTAAACACTGATTCAGGTTGGCTATTCTATTATTTACAGGCCTCCTCAATGGGGAACCCATTTAATTTTTTTCATTAGGCAATTTTCATCATAGGCACAACTTATGTTATGATTACCATCAGATTGCCCTGGACATGACCCATTACCTCATGTAGGGATATTCCCGATAGTATTTTGCAAGTTGAATCTGATTCAATGCAAATTCAAAGCTCCTACAACCAAAATGTAAAGGATCATGTCAAATACTTGCTAATTCTTTTGGTGCAGGTCCCTGGCAACCTTCTTGTCTCAGCTCGTTCAGCAGCACATTCCTTTGATGCTTCTCAAATTAATGTCTCTCATGTCATATCCCATTTCTCATTTGGTAGAAAGCTCTCCCAAAGGATGCTTACTGAAGTCAAGCGCCTAATACCTGATCTCAGTGAAAATGCTGATCGGTTGACTGGATGGCCTTACATCATTCATCATGTTGATGCAAATGCCAATGTAACTGTAAGTATAGAATGTGTATTATCCCTTGTTGCGATTATTTCTTTCAACAGTACTTTAAGATTATTGAGCTGTCATTTTTGTCTTATGTGTATATTTGGCTTAAGGGCACTAACTTATTTGGCAATTTGCACTGTTCTAAAAAGCATTTAATGGTAAAGCATCCATTTTTGAGGGATTGACATGGGGAACTTTAGAAAATAATCCAAAGTGGTTGCATTCATAGTTGTTCATCAGAATCCACAAACAAGGGTGATCTTCTAATATTATGGGTCTCAGATGAATTACTGAATTTTCTAAGCCAGTTTGGATAGGTGCAAAAAGGGGTGTAGTTTTTATAGCCCCTTCAAATCTTGTTTTGCGTTTTGTAGATACTACATTTTCAAACAAAACAAAGTAAACATTACATCTTGTAAGGACCCAGCGCTCCAGCACATATTGTCCGCTTTGCCCAGTGCATCTTTATCAGGAACCTCACCGGACTCATGAATTTGTCCTTTTCGGAGCACAGTGCATCCTTAATAGAAACCTCACTAGCTTCTCTAGACTTATCCTTTGCAATCAAGCTTCACATATTTAGCCCAGGACTCCCTCCCTCACCTAGACGATGTGGGATATCACAACCGACCCGGCGCTTTAGCATATATTATTCGCTTTGCCTAGTGTATCCTTACCAGGAACCTCGGAACACAGTGAATCCTTAACAGGAGCCTCACCAGCTCCTTTGGGCCCGTCCCTCTCTCGCCTAAAATGGGTGATACCTTTGCAACCTGTAATGACCCGGCGTTACAGTGCATATTGTCCGCTTGCCTAGTGCATCCTTAGCATGAACCTTACTAGCCTCATGGATTTGTCCCTTCTAAGGCCATGCCCTGAGCCCATCCCGTTACCCATTGGTGGATGTGAGATCCCACATCACTTGGGTGAGGGAGGAAGTCCTAGGCTAAATATGTGAGGCTCGGTTGCAAAGTTGCCACCGGTTTTGGGGCTAGTGGCGGGACGAGTCCTGAGGGGCGTGGCCCCAGAAGGGACAAATCCGTGAAGCCGTTGAGGTTCATGTTAAGGATGCATTGGACAAAGCGGACAATATGCACTATAGTGCCGGGGTCTTACAGTTGGTATCAGAGCCAACTCCCAATAGTCTACGAGGTTGTATGCTATGAGGACATGGTGGTCCTAAGGAGGGGTGGATGTGAGATCTCACATCACCCGAGTGAGGGAGGGAGTCCTGAGTTAAATATATGAGGCTCAGTTGCAAAGGTGTCACCTGTTTTAGGGTAGGTAGCAGGAGGGGCCCGAAGGGGCATGGCCCTAGAAGAGACAAATCCGTGAGGCCAGTGAGATTCCTGTTAAGAATGCATAGGGCAAAGCGGATAATATGCACTATAGCGTCAGGTTGTTACACAACCGAGTCTCACATATTTAGCCCAGGACTCCCTCCCTCACCCAGGCGATGTGGGACATCACATCTACTCCTCCTCAGGGTTGTTATGTCCTCATGGCACACCCCTGCAGACTGTTGAGAGTTAACTCTGATACTAACTATAACGACCCAGTGCTCCAGCATATATTGTCCGCTTTGCCCAGTGCATCCTTGTCAGGAACCTTACTAGACTCACAGATTTGTCCCTTCCGAAGCATAGTGCATCTTTAACAGGAGTCTCACCAGCTCTTCTGAGCCTGTCCTTCACTCACCCAAAATGGGTGATACCTTTGCAACCAAGCCTCACATATTTAGTTTAAGACTCCCTCCCTCACCCAGGTGATGTGAGACATCACACATCTGTATTCCCTTATCTTCCAATATCCCCATATTTTCCATTCATACCCATTTCTATAATTATTACCCTCTTTTTCCATACCAAGCATTACACTCTCTTCTACCCTATGTTTATCATTTTATTTTGTCTTTTTTGAATTACATTCTCTTTTATACTACACACTATTTGCACTTATTTAAACAGTAATTGTGTTGCTGTCTTTCTATCCACCCACATAAATAATTGGTTTTAACTTGTGATGAATGACCAGGATCTCAAACCATTTCTACACTGGCTTTAGACCTGAAAGTTTTGTTGTGAGTTTTGTGGACTAATCTTGTTAATGTCTGGCAATGGGAGGATCCATTAAACTAGAAGAATTCCCTTCCTTTTTTCAAATGAAAATGACTAATTATAGAAAATTGCTTTTGAAGTTTATATGAATGACCTTATCCCTGCAGATGTCTTTTGGACATCTTTTCAGAGAAGGCCAAAGAGACAATGTGATGCTTGCGGTTCCAAAGTGTGTCTTGAGGCAAAATAGAAGTGCAAGGATTTATTAACATTCTGTTGTTTGTGTTTCCAGATTGAGCATTACCTTCAAATAGTAAAGACCGAAGTCTTATTGACTAGAACTCCGGCAGAACTCAAATTGCAGGAGTATGAGTACACAGCCCATAGTAGTTTGGTACAAAGCGTTGACATTCCAGCTGTAAAATTCCATTTCGAGCTTGCCCCCATGCAGGTTTTTGGCCCCACTTCTTTCCACCACTGAATAAGAGCTAATGACTCCTGTTCAAATAATCCTAAATGCAACGAGTTCCCAAGGGGCTGCACCCAAGAAGGCTTTAAGATGCCTAGACTCCAAAAGGCCTCTCCTTTTGTGAGGCATGCCCAAGAAGCAGCTAATTAGATGTTTGTACCCTTTTCTCATGTCCACATGGGAACTCGCTTGCTGTTATAATTTCTACTCAATTTTGTCTTCTCCAACAATTTTTTTTTCTCATTTTACTTCCTATCAGGTGCTCATAACAGAAACTCAGAAATCCTTCTCACATTTCATCACAAATGTTTGTGCTATCATTGGTGGTGTTTTCACGGTTTGTATTTTCAACTCTGTTTATCCCTTTAATACTTCATGGATGTGTTATTGTCACTAAGTCATGCTAATGTCTAACAGGTTGCTGGGATAATGGAGTCAATACTGCACAACACAATGCAGCTGGTGAAAAAAGTGGAATTGGGGAAGCAATTTTGACTTAGTGGCAATAACTTTTTGTAATAAAAACCAATCATTCTTTTTCTTTCCTTGCCAATTCTTGGGAAGCAATGTATTCCCGTAAATGGGGTTAAATTCTTTGCACCTAATTTGACAAAGCACCATCTGAAGGAGGAACGTATTTCCAAAAATCACGTTACAGAATTTTTTGGAGTTGCCATGGGTTCCAAATTAAGGTATATTTAGTTCCTTTATTTGATGTGATATTTATCTTTCCTAATAACCTTTTTTTTTATCATGATTTATATTTTTTATCATCAATCTTGTCATGAACACTAAAAGACCTATATAATTTGATTTTGTTTACTTTGTGACTGACAGCGTTTCTTTCTTGCTGACATCATTTCTAAAGGAATTTTCATTTAACACTAATCAAACAGGCCATTAATGAAAATGTTAAATAATTCAACTATTGGACTTGCTTTTATCAGATCGAGTTTATTGAATTGGTAGCTATGATGGTTTAAGACGTGTAGTATGTTGGTTGCCTCAGACGCTCAAATTATGAAGCTTGCACCCTCAAGGCTGAAATTTGTTCCTAGAAAAAAAGAATAAAAGACAACAATGCAGGGTTAGCACACAAAACTTATTTATTTCATTAATTACATCTTTTGAATTACAAACATCCACGATCCAACAGATACATGTGATTATTAACCTTACGTTCCAAGCTTCACAAACAAATCATTAACCAGTTGTCCTTAAAAGACTAGCTGATCCACTCAAGTTGAAATTAGAGAAGAAAAGAATAAGACCCTCATGAAATCTCCACAGCCCTTCACTTTTAGTTGCTAATCTTACACCCACAGTTCTGCACTCCAATTACACACCCATCCTACAAAACCAATAGAAGAGATGACCCAAGAACCCCAAAACAACCAAGTAAACTGATAAACTTTGAGGAAGCTCCATTTCCAGGTGGTGGAGGAGGAGATTCTTCTCCTGCAGGGGCTAGTGATGGGATGATCCCAGGAGATACTGGAGCTGAAGGAGATGGAGGGGAAGCAAAGTTTGTACTATTTGAAGGGGGTGGAGGAAAAGTAACGTTTGCATCATGTGAAGGAAAAGGAGAAACAGAAGGAGGTAGAGCTGTTGTGGTGTTGCTGTGTCTGTCTGCCATGACTACAACCAACAGCTTCTCATTTTTGCGGCAGTTATCCTTTACTCCACTGATGAAGAAGTATGGACCAGATTTATCGAAGGTGAAGATAGTGTTCCCATCTGTATAAACTGCTATATGCGATTCTACATTGCAATTGTCATAGTCTTCCTTATTCACTTGGAGCACAGAGTCTTTGTCAGGTTGGTAGGAAAACACTGCATCCGCGCACAGTTTGAGCATGGTTATAAGCCTATTGGATCAGCAAATCATTCTAGAGTATAGATAAACAATCAATCTCCCACTATAAAACTATGCAGTGGTCGCTTGCTCGCCTGTTCATTGTAGGTGCAATTCTATGCAAGTGATGAGATCATTCCAAATAAGCTGTAAACATAGCTAAACTGAATTCATTGTCATAGTTATATAAGCCTTCTTTCAAGTTAACTGGGGTTAAAACAGGAAATCTAGACAAATTAACGAGGCAATGTTTACTCAGTAGCACACCCCAATATATATTAGGAAGATGATGACACATAAACTTGTGTTTATATAAGTATACCTACTGGAGATGAAGGTTAAAGACAGGTGTATCAGGTATTGGCCTCTCAAACCTTGCTTAAGTTCATTCTAATGATATGATGCAGCTGTAATTATCAAGCAGTGGTTGAGAGTGCACTATTAGCTTTCATCAGTAAGTATTTTGTTTCAAGTTCTACCTAATCAACTTACACAGGGAATCTCCAATTTGAAACCTTTTCCCTTCTGCCCATTGATTGTGTGCGTTGGCATCTGAGGGCACCGTCCACCCACTTGCGCCTCCAACCTTGAATTGAGTTGCGCCTGCTCTTTTTACTAGAACCAAGGTGAAAAAGAGAACCAAGGCATGAAACGCCTTCACATGATGATGTGATGTTGGTTTATTGCTAGCCATGAACATTAGAAATTGAAGAGGGGGTCAAAACTATATGGGTATTGCCAAATGCAAGAAGAGCAGAAGCTGAATTGGATGGGACGAGGGTGCCAATCTGATGTCCTTTTGTAGGCCTCTGCCTATGTGACTTTTATGAGCTGTGGCAGTAAGAATTTGCCTTTTTCTTTTATTCCTCTCCTTTGGATTTCTTGGTTTCAGGTGCAAAGCATATAAGCACTTTATGTTGAGGTGGCCAACTTGTTTCCAGTTCTTTTATTTGCTAACTTTTCCAATTCTCTACCGCTATGCTTGCCTGCAGATGGCAAGAATATTCATATCTTCTGTTCTGGGGCAGATTAAAGGCTGCAAATCTTTAAAGATCTACCCCCCAATACAGTAATTCCTTTTTCGTGAAAAAGATAGTCTCAGTATTTGGGCTGATTTCCATCAGCATTTTGGGTTTACTTTTAGGTAAAGATACCTATTTGTCCCTTTCTTCAAGATCAGGGAAACGCTATTCTATGTGCTTGCTTGTGTATCACTTAACGTGACTTCTCGGCACTAAATTCAGTTACGCAAATATTTCCCAACAGTGGGATTGTGTTGTCTACTTAATATTGATTCACCAAATCTTGTTTGGGTTGTCCTCCAGTTGTAAAGAATTTGAGTCAGCGACCTTCTTGTGATTTTCATCTGTCAGTTCAGGTTTCCACACTCAAAGTGCCAAACTGTGATATCTGTCTATTCAATGAGTTCTTGCACTGAAAATTCATCAACTTCTTATCCTTCTCCTGTGTATTTCTGCATCAATTAGAAGTTAGATTGTCAATTTGCTGATCAGCTTCCATCATATGTCCGCGCTACCCTTTCATTCGTATTATTTATATGCTCAAAATGGCCGCTGTTTGAATTCTATAAATTCCAAAACGGTTACAACCTTTCGGAGAAAATTCTAAAATGGTCACAACTATTTGGAAAATTCTAAAACGGCCACAAATATTTGCTAAATCATTGGTAAGTGTTTTCCTCTGCTAATAGCCTGTTAAATAAATGGTAAAAATACAAAATTAAATTTAACTAAAAATAATATCTGCTACTCATCTCATTTCACATATGGCAAAAGTATATAAACCTTTAT
This sequence comes from Pouteria campechiana, assembly GCA_036873735.1. Lineage (NCBI taxonomy): Eukaryota > Viridiplantae > Streptophyta > Magnoliopsida > Ericales > Sapotaceae > Pouteria > Pouteria campechiana. Next base: position 13,866 of record JAYJMB010015997.1, read on the forward strand.
CTTCTCTCCGTCTTATTTTTAAATTTGTATTTCCAGTCGGCCAACTGGTTTGACCGCCAACCGGTTCCGACACCGGTTCAACTAAGCCCCTGTCTTAGGAACTGACGAAACCGGACAGACCGGGATTCGGCCGGTGAAACGGTCCAACCGGTTTGTCGTTAAAATTAAAAATAATAATCATAAAAAAGTAAAAAAACCATCTCCTCTGCGGCGCTACCTGCCCTAAATCGCAGAGACAAAAGTGACAAAATTTTCCCTTGTGCCGACTGCCCTCTCCCCTTTCCTCTCCGGTCTCATGTTTCATAAATGTGACTGCCGCCGCCTCCTCCTTCATCTTCCACACCCCTCGACAACGTGCGGAAGACCGAAGCTCTGATTTGCGCCCTCAACCTCATCTCCAGAAACCTCCTTCTTCCTCCAGATATCTTTGACACCGTCCCTTCAATCTACCATGACAGCAACGACGTTATTGATGAAGATGGGGTGATGTCGGCGATGGAGTCGATGGAAGCAGACTTCCGAAATACTCCGTAGGCATTTCGGCCATGTCCTTTTTGGTTTTTGTATGTTTGTTCTTGGGTTTGTGGAATTGAGGCTGTTACGTTGATAGATTGTGTGCATTTTTGACTGGTGAGGGGTGATTGGTTATTGGGGTTTTGGGTTTCTGTTGTTAGTGATTCGTGGCATGGTTTTCGTTGGATTTTGGATTGGCTATTTTCCGTGGAAATATAATAATAATTGATTACTTTCGGCTGTCATTCTTTTAAGAGTATGTAACTCTTATTCATTTCTCTTCTTCAACCCCTTTTCCCTTAGAATTGTAAGGAACCAAGGAGTAAGGATGATCTCTCATATGCCCCTTTTCCACCTTTTCCACCTTTAAATTTTCCTACCATTTGAGAAAATAATTCCACGTCTCATAAGCTAATATAATTAAGGATGATGTTGCTCCTGTAAAAATCATGTCTTGGGCTCTAGAATTATTGTTTTATGCATAATATTTATATATTTTTAAAACCATCAAATCTTTATAACATATAATTTATATAATAATGACTTTATGGTTCAAATCATTTCAATTGAATAGTCCACTGTTCGGACCGAACCAGCCTGTTTGGCCGGTTTAATTACTGATATAACATTGGTATTTCGGGTATATATATATAGAAATGAAATGGAAATATTGTTTTTAATTTGAGAAAATTCTAAATCTCAAATCCACTTATTCAAACCTGAGGGATGGTCTCAGTTTCAAACTTGATGTCATGCGTTCCGGTTCTGGTTCGAGCACCGTAACTCAAACCCTCTCACAGGGCTAGAAATGCCTTTTAAGAGAGAGGAATCTCTTCTACACTAGCACTAATGTAAACATTAGATAATTTTACATACTCTTATGTTGATACTTTAAACATTAGCTACTGTCTTAAATTTTAGAGAATATCAATAGCCGTTTCTCTCGGTATGTGATGGTCCACATGCACATTTCCTTATGGATCAATAATATACAGTTTTACCAATTAATTGGCAGATGCACTTGTGAAGAATGAAGCCTGATTAACGTCTCAACTCTTCATGATCATCTGTCTCAAATCACAGAAGTGAAGACTAAAATTTTATTTTAATGGTATCAACGCAAATTAAAAAATAAATTAAGGAATACATAATATTCTATTAATTAATGCCGAAATTATAATTTTAGATCAAGATTTACTTTGGATTCTCCACATTTTGTTATTTTAAAAGAGAATTTGAACCATTTAAGCTGGTCACGTTGGAAGCCGGTTGCCGCCCCGAGTTTAATATATTACATATATTAAAATATTTAGCGAACGCGACAATGGGTTTATCAATTTTTTGATCATAATCATTTTTAATCTTTCAAAATCTGTGGCTTACCATTTTGTTTCCAATCAATCTCAGCATGTGATGGATCAGTTCATGTTCAAAATGGCTTTCTGTCCATGTTGATCAATATAATCATCTGAGCAGGTTGGATGAGCTACTGAAAACCTAGAACTCTATATGGAAATCATCATCAGCCTAGCCATACGCTTTGGAAGTTCAGTGATTAATCACCCATCCCTTTTACTTTCACATGAGAATCGAAGCCAATTTATCCTTGGGTAATCCGCCCAACTTGCCGCCAACCACCAACCTCTCAAAACCTACGAAAAACGCCCAAATCCACTAACATCATTCCAAGGAACTGTGCATTACAGCATGTGATGTTTAGCGATACTGACTTTTGTGTCAGTTGTTTTTCTGTGATTAGGGCTTTAAATCTACAAAGAACATTTTTTTCGCTTTTATTCATTTGAAAATTTTATCTTAGAATATCTGTCTATTTGTATTGGCTAATAAATCTTTACATAAATTTTAAATTATTTTATTCAATTTTATGTTATTTTTGATCCATTTTCAACATATTTTCAACCGGATTGTCAAATTTTAAAAATAGAGTTTGGATTAGAATTGAAGTTTTAAAAAATAGATTATGCTAGATTGAATTTTAATGAAATGGGTTAGGGTTTGAGTTAGTTCATTCTGAGCTAATCTGACGTTCACTCCTGGGCCTGATTGTCCCTTCCGCTGGTTTACTGAAAGAAGGCAAACTTGTATACTTTTTCAGGCGGCATCACACTAAGTTTATAATATCAACCATCACATAATATTACTACTAATGACATCCAAATTTTACTTACGCCATGCCAAGATAAGTATTGAATTCAATCATATAATGTATTTGGGATGCAAGTTTGTCTGAATCATTTATTTACATAAGTAGACATGTATGATGACACTAGAAAATTTATCTTATATAGAAAAATAAAAATTTTTTATATTCATTCTTAGCAGCAAACATATAATGTTATTTCTAAAAAAAATTAGTTATATGATTAAGAACTAGTCGGTTGAACCTTGAACCGAACGCCTGACCAATTCAACTATCAAATCTAGTTCTGATAACACTGATTTTTACAATATTTTTTAGCATCACAAATATTTCACTAACTATATTTGGTATTTATTAATAGTCTATAATATAACAGCAGATTTAATTGGTGCGAACGTACTTTCATGACCGCATATTGTTATTATTATTATTATTAATTTATTATATAACTGGTAATAAGATTTCATAGTTGTAGAAAAATTATTTTTTTAATGATAAAATTTTATCATAATAAATACTTTTAGCCACGCAAGCATACGCATCAGCCTCGCGACTAAATACTTATAAAGATAATTGTTTGATGTATGACAATAATTTGCTCTGTTCGACACTTTACTCTTTCTTGTAGTGAACATGGTCCATGTGATAAATATTTTCTACTATCTTCGGATGATAATTATATAATTCTAAGAAAGAATAAGAAGAATGAATGTTATTAAAGGCTTAGATTTTTAAATGGGGTCTACGAGGAAAAGTTCGCACGGTTTTGTCGGGGGAACTTGTCCTACAGGAGTCAGCAGCTGGTAGTCATGCATGCGTGCATGAACTGAAATGGTGGTTAAGAAAATTATCGAATTTAACTTTCCAATTCAGACACACCCAAGAAACCAATATGATGCGGTTGGGAGGGTTTTGATATCCAAACCTGATTTGCCTTTCTAGAATCACACCTATGATTGACTCCCCATTAAATTTACACATCCGATGATATTCATCGTCCAAATATGAATAAAACTGAAATAATAAAACAATTAATGAAGAAGACTTCCATGAGGAGGATCTTATTACACACCAATATACAAAAGCAACAAGAATCAAACAATCATATACTTATCTTGGAATCGCAATCTGAATCGATGCCCCCGGCGCCCCGAAGATTCACAACAATGTTGCATTTCGTAGAAGCCTTAGCATTCACTTTTATTATCTTCAGAAAGCTTGCTTTTCCATGGAGGTCGATCGAAGACGTGAAATTCATTCTCCCTTTGAATACCTCAATCCAAAAATTAGGGATAGATAGCAACTTATCTCCGAGAATCACCACAGAAGAGCTGATGCTGCGGGTCGACCGTGCAGGCAGCAATCCACGCTCGATTGGAGCTTCTCCAATGACGTTTGCGTAGTAGTAGACATAAGCTGTGGAGTTCTTATACTTGAAACTTCCATAGTTGCGGTTTTTGACAGTAAGCCTTAGTCCTAATGTTGCATTTAGTTTTGGTGGGGTTGACAAGACAACTTTAATGTGTTGGAGGGTAACAGGTTGAGTTTCGACTTTGGGCTGCCTTGGCTTAAAGATGGTGAAAAACAAGATGGTCAAAACTACAAGAAGAATGACAATGAAAATGATTGTAAGCCCACAGCAAATTCTGAGGCGTCTTCGCGATGATTTGCCATCACCTTCCATTTTTAGGACGGCTTTGAAGATGGAATGTTAGACAGGAATTTAACTCTAGGAATATTCACGTCGATCTAAGCAAGCTATCCCTTCAGCAAGAAAATGAGAATTAGGAGGATAAAACCAAGCGCCTAATTAAACCATGGGAGGATAGCTTTCATGGTGAATACATCTCCTACCGTTGTATGCTGGGGCCGTGTGTAGGTGAGATGTCGAGAAGCCTTAGCGCATCGTCGTTTTGGAGCAATCTTCGTATTCCTTTAGTTGGCAGATGGACGGATAAGTGTAGAGAGACGGTGGGGTTTTAAATACGACGGCTGAAGGATGAAATTTGCATTCAAGCAATGCATGCGCAGACTGTAGAGATGTAGCAAGGCTAAAATAAGGAATTAAGGGGTAATGCACAGTTTGTTAGGGAAGGAGCTCACAACCATCTCTCGATATCTACGAAGACAATACCAACGAGGACAGTTAGGTAGCTAGATCCGCCCTTTTGTTTTACAGATCCGCCCTTTTGTTTTATCTTCTTGTCAATATAGTGTCTGTTTGGCATGGAAATAGCTTGGGATGTGATTGTTTGTTGCTGTTTGTCATGTGACCATCCCTCTGTAGCTAATGTCAGAAGGTTCAATCTAATAATGACGAATAAACAGGCTTTTTGTATGATAAAAAAGTAATGATAAAAATATAGTTATTAAGTAGTTAAAACATCAAATCATGTCAAAGAGTCAAACATTGGGATCAAAATTTCAAGTCTAGTGGGCCCATTTTCAAATAGATTGGCGCTTTATTGATTGAGAACAGGGGGAAAACATCGTTACTCAAGTTATGCAGACAGCACATTCGTCATTTAGGCTGGAGAAAGCTGGTAAAGGGAATAAAGGCATGTAGTTTGGTGGAAACTTGGCCATAACTGCGCATCGTCCAGCTCACTGCCGGTTCTCGTTCTCATACAGACCATTCTAGAATACTCAGGTTTACACGTTTAGTTGGTTAGGATGAGGCGTAATTAGTTATACAATTACGAGTGGATGATCATGATACATTATCAGTATCATTAAAAAATCCGCGCTATGAATTTGTACCAAGGATTTTATTTGTAAGGAAAAATAAAAACCTTCACGACAGAAGCAAAACAGGGATGTAGAGCAGTATAGGGCGTTAGAAGGGTGTGTGTGTGTGGTAAAGAGAGAGATGGCTTTATTAATATATATATATATATATAATGGGTTTATGGGTTTGTTATATTATATTAGTATATTATAATAATGAAACTATCAATGATATGTACACTAGCATATTAATACAATATAACATATAACATATATGTACATATTATATTTAATATAATAATGTAAATAATAATATATTCATTACAATTATTATGTATATTATAATATATATATATATTGCTCATAGTTTTAAAATAATTTCAACAATGAAAGCATATTACTTCATCTTTTTTTATTATAACCCAATGAATTAATGTTTGATTTAAATTATTTTTAACAATATAGAAATAAATAATATTTAAAATAGTTTTATGGTGGAGATGAATTGAAATAAAATATGATCCCTCTTAGGCTTAGCTCTAGAATTAAAAAAAAAAAAGAAGAAAAGGAAGAAGAAGAAGAGTAAGAATTATTACTTCTGCAGTACTATTCTTCATCTCATGGTATTTTATATAGATGTTTTTAAATATTTTCTCGAAATATTCGGGAGTTAGAGTTGGGTTGTACTGACGTGGCATCCTAGAATTGCGGCACCAGGGTTTCCCTAATGCTTGTAGCACTGGGGAATTCGCGTAGGTCTTTGAATTTTAGGCGAGTCCGAATCTCCTGATGCTTATAGTGCTGGCAATTATAGAAAGCCAAGTCAGGCATGCGTGTTAGCTATTTTACAATGTTACCACGTATATAAAATAGAAAACAAAATCTCATGAGATCATGAGATTTTCGACTGCCTGGTGCATTGGTTCAAGTGCATTTAGAGGTATCTAACTGAGAGATATTTTAGCCAAACCATGAACTCTTTAAGTGGGACTTATTTATTTCATTACTTTTTAAGATTACACCTATTCCAAAATTAAATTATGCCAAGTTATTCAATTTTAAATAATTATTTAAATTTATATTTAATTAATAGATTTGTTAATCCTTGCAAAGTTTAAAACCTTAAAAATAACCATTTGATGTCGGAGGATTTGAGTCAAATGATGCTAAGTTGTCAAATAGCACGTTGTTGATATTAAGATACCTTGAGTTAGTAGATTTGTGCAAACATAATAGTTAATTGTAATCAGAATCCTAATTAAGGCAGTTTTGGGTACGCTTTGATATCTTGGCCATAGCTTTGGTTACGAGTATCAAAATCACATATGACCCTAATTCAGAAAAATCTTTTTGGCATGCATTGTGGCCACCCGGCTTTGCTTTGTGCGCATTTTTTTTAATATCAAAATTTATTATTTTTCCCTTCAAATCTCCATTTTAATTATATTTTTCTTTTCATGATAATATTTCATTTATCATTTAGGATGTGATTTTGAACCCGATTTGAGACAGATTTTTGGCAGATTACTTCTTTTATTACTTATTTCTTTTTGGCATGATTATTGAAATTTTACTATTTTTGATAAAATTCTAATAATGACAATTTTTAGTTATATAGTTTGCTTGTGGGCTGATTTTTTACATTCTTGGATTACATGATTTTGAATTGAATATCATATATGTTTCTCTATGTTTTGGAGCGATTCTCTTGTGTTTTTACTATGTGAATTATTTGTTGAAATTAGCTTGCGGAATAATCCCTATTCTACTCAGCATCACCATTATACAAATTATGACTGAGATCAAAACATTTAATCTTCATTTTTTATAAAATAATTTTATTTTTAATTTTTATAAATTTAAATAAAAAGTATATTAATTATAGTTTTTCTGAAGAAAATAAAGATCTAAAAAGATTAAATTTTCTTTAAGTGAAAAAGCCATAAAACTGTTATTTTCTTAACATTTGGCCAATTTAAACATCAACTATTCTAAATTATTTATTTTTTAGTAATTATTTAAATTTATATAAAATTAATAAATTTGATTATCCCTACAAAGTATAAATATTAAAGAATATCATTATTTTGAATATATAAACAAATCAAATCTTGGTCATGGATGTGGAGATTTTTAAATTTTTTATATTTAATAAAGTTTTTTGATTTGATCCATATGTATGTACATTATAAGAAAATAATGATTTTAGATCTTTATTTGCTTAAGAAAAACTATAATTAATATAATTAATTTATTTTTATTTAAATTTGTAAGAATTAAAAATATAATTATAATAAAATTATTTTAAAAAAATGAAGATTAAATGTTTTGGTCTCGGTCATAATTTGTATAATGGTTATTTTTTAAGGTTTTAAACTTTGTAAGGATTAACAAATCCATTAATTAAATATAAATTTAAATAATTATTTAAAATTGAATAACTCGGCATAATTTAATTTTGGAATAGGTGTAATTCTAAAAAATAATGAAATAAATAAGTCTCACTTAAAGAGTTCATGTTTGGCTAATGTATCTCTCAACTAAATACCTCTAAATGCACTTGAACTAATGCAGTAGGCAGCTGAAGATTTTGTTTTCTATTTTATGTATGTCGTAATAAGCTAACACTCATGCTGACGTGGCTTTCTGTAATTGCCAGCAACAATAAATTCCTGGTGCTACACATCAGGGGATACCGACTCATTTTATGTTAAAATGCCGATCCCACCGCATCAGGAAAATCCTGGTGCCACCAATTATGTAATGCCACATCACCAAAATTCAATTTCAACTCATGAGATATCAACCAAGCTACTTAAAAAAAATTAAATAAAATATCATTAGATAAAGATTACTACACAAACGAGTATTCTTCTTTGCAACCAGGCATTAGATAGTATCTCTGAGACCTCCCTCTATTGCCCATTAAAAGAAAAAATGAAAAACAAATGGGTACCGCATATCATGTTAGGTTCATCTTACCATATAAATTTTTTTAAAATATTTTACTTTAATAAAAAAATATCAAAATCAAACATCTATATGGGCCATGTCAAGTAAAAACATGCAAGGAGATGTTTCTGCCATTAAATAATTTCAAAATCATATATAACCTATATCATATTATATGTCATCAAAATAGTTAAATTTTCATATTTTAATTAAATAGTGAATAATAAAAATTTCACACTCAAAAGTACCGATCATATTATAATTTTACAATAATTATTAAATTTTCATAATTTTTGTTTGGAATAAACTGCCTAAATGTCTAAATATGAATTTAATACTATAAAATTAAATTTATTTTTAATAATTTGCTAGGTGGGATAAACATGACATGAGATGTAGGGCCATTTTAGCCATGGGGTCAATTTCTTTATACCCAAGCAATACCTATGATAATATCTTCTTAAAAATATTTTAAATATTATTTATTAATTAGGCTATCATAAAAAAATTGTGAAATGACAAGCATCATGCATCATTTTTTAATATATTAAATTATATGTGTTAATATATTGATATAGTATTATAATGTATTATAGTAATAACTATCGATGATACATTAATATTATAACCTATGTTAATATAATTATATATTACTATAATTTATACATTATAGATATTATTATAACATATATTAATATATCACTATTAATATATATATATATTATAATATATATTAATAGTGATATATATTAATATATGTTATATTAATATTAATATATACATTCTTAGATTTAAAGGTAAACTTGACAGGGCACATATGAGGGGCAGGAAGAAGATTGTCATGCACATGTCAATGTTGGCACATAACTCACAGATTTTAACACAAAATGGATGTAAATGTAAAGAAACACTCAACAATCAATGTTCGGAGAAAGGAAACATCTCTTCTATGCTAATCAATCAGTTGCCGAAGAAGAAATACATAGCCATATATCAGAAACTGGGGGGTCTAGGAGGCCATCACATTGCCTTTAATTTTCCTCAGGAGCTTCTAGCTGTTAGAGCCTCGTCTTCTTACTTGGAATAGAACAAACCAGACAAACCAGCTTCCAATCCAAAACATACAAAGCTCAGAGGTTTATGGCAATTATCACTTCCATTTTTCGAATCCTGCTCCATGCGCACAATGATCAAAAAGTAGGGCACGACGGGTTGTAATGTTCATTGCATTTGACTAATTGGCTAGTAAGAATCAGTTGCAGTCTGTATTTTGGGGAGGAATCTGGTAAAGAAAACATAGTTGCTTTGTCCTAACCCAGACTCTTTGAACCCATTTGGATGCTCAATTGAATTGAATTGCTAAAGCCGTTGATAATTATACAACGACCACTAGTTCTCAATTCTCTATGTTTAGATCATTACTTGGCAAACTTGTAATGGTTCGACAGAAGATCTCCCATATCACGATTTCCTAATTTTATCAGAGAAGCCTAATTCCACTGGAATCAACAGAGCATCCAAACACGACCTCCCCCGAGTTTGCACATCGAACCAAAGCACAGCTGGAAGAACAACCCGGTGGAATCAGCTAAAGAAGTAATAATAAAAACCTGTATTATCATCAGTAGTGTCAATCTAGATCTGTTGTCAACATAAAGAAGACAAGTGTGGTGAGAATCATGGGCAGAAGAGTAACACACGATCGGGGTCCATTGCTTTGTGGATATTCAGTTGGCATTGCACACTCCTCCCCATTGAAAAACACCTTTTTAGGAAATCCATCACCAGCCACAATGTTCAATCCCGGTGTCCGTCTCTTGGTAAATGAGATCACTGATTGTTGCTTTCCAGGTACCTGAGGATCCGCTGATGGTTTACTCCCATTTGTAATCCCAATCAGATAATTCAAACCCGGTAAGCCTTGGAGGAAGATGGTGTTGTCGAGATCTGGCAACTTCGTTCCATTGAATGAATACACTTTCTCATAGCCGCGGTAGGCTCTCCCCATCTGAATGGCCGTGAACCAGTTCTGGAATGTGTATTGCTCCCAGTTAAACAATGTAATTCTGGCCGTCCATCCTTTGCGATAGTCTGTGAAGATGTGCCAGTTGATGCTAACGCCGCAGTTATCTGGACATGGGAGCGGGTTGGGAACGTGGTAGTGCTTTATCTTCGCCCAAGCTTTGGCCTTGGCTGTACGATTCTCAAAAGGAACAAGAAGAGCTTCTGAAGGGAGGAGCAACGGATCTGCATCGGGGTCACAATTTGATGTGTCGCCGCAGCCACAGGCACATGTATTGCATGGGATGACAGTGTCATTGTAGAAGGCGGAGAATGAAACACAACACCGAGAATTCTTGTCTTTTGGTCGAGATATGTTGCAGACTACTTGCCAAGTAGCAACAGCCAATGTGATTGCGTCAAGCCCAGTTGTATCTGGAAACTCCGTTGGGCTTACTCGGAGGGGGGCTCCACATTTGTATTCAGGATTTAGAACACCGTTAATCTTCCAACGCTGAGGCGGATATAAAGCAGTTCGGTTCGTGTCTGGTGGGATCTTAAACACTTTCATCTGGAAGGCAGCTTTCGATTTGGTCTCATCCATGGTAGTGGGAAGAAGACTGCCGTTGCGACAACAATAAGGTATGTTTCCAACGGCGTCATCTTTCTCCCTGTCAGGAGGAAGATCGGAAATGATGGGCTTCTTTTCACAATTTAAGACAGGTGTGAAATCGAAGTCTTGGTAGAAATGTCCAGCTTCTCCATAGATGCAGTCCACGTAGTCTATCTTGTGAGTGTATGCTCCTTTCATGGAGTAAATAAACTCTCCTCTCATCCATTCCCATGTCAAGTTCCAGTTGTCCAGGCGGCCCAGAGGGTGCATGTTTTCCATTGACACCTGGGCCATGTAGTTCCCTTCGAAGGACTGGATAATATCATAATAGATGATGAGATCGCCATCCCGACGGGGCAGGAATTTGGTCGTCTTCTTTCGGGTCACGTTTGCTTTAAATTTCGGGTTCAAGACGCAGCACACATGCATTTCTGTCTCTGCAGAATCAGAAGCAGGAAAACAGTTAGGTCTTCTCTAATTTTTAAGAAGAAAGTCGATATGTGGGAGATGAATTTTTCATCATTTTGACTTCCTTGCATAGTATCACAATAACCTAAGTTACTTTCAAGTTGGTGAAGCTCTTTGGTCATCTATATATACATACTATCGATGTTAATAGCTATCATTTACATGAAAGATTTTGTGGTGCCTTCCAGGGGAAAGGTTGTGCAAGCTCCGAACTATAACAATTTACCCGAAAAGAGAAAAAAAAGAAGAAAAAGAAAAAGAAAAGAAAGAAAGAAAGAAACTTAGATATATATACAGAGAGAGAGTGAAAAAACATCCGGTCCGAAAACTCTAAACACGACTCCAACCGCAAGCCACATAGCCCATCCTACAGCATTTGGATCTCAACGTGGCTTTGTCGATGTCTTTGAAGTGGGTTTTCATAATTGCCAAGGCTGCGGAGGGATGAAAGCTTGCTCCAGTGTCATATAAAGGAACTTTATATGAAACCCTCAAGCTTTAGTTCTTAAACTAATAAGATACACCGAATTGGAAATCTTACACATCCCATATTCGTGTTTATGCTAAACTGTACGCAAGGTGGTTTCTTCGAAAATCTCTCCCTAATATATTCGTATTCTCATACGTACTTTTGGTGTAATATAAAAATGAAATTCTATTTTATGATTATCAATCCGTTGAAATTATATTTTATGATTATCAATCTTCTTAATCATTAATCATATCACGGATTAGGTTATTGGTATCTTGATCTTCCATGTACCATTATTGGGAAACTTCTGTCTCTACTTTCTATTGAATATTACAATTTCTGTTTTATCGTTTTCTGCTATGTTTTAACTTCTCTAGAACCTTTAGATCTTAGAAATGAAGGTTATCACAATTGGATGCCAGGTCCAGCACGTCTGACAGGTAAATTAGCTGGAGAGAATCCTGGAAAATATGATAATCCATCCAAGACACTCATCAAATGACCTCTCGTTCCAAATGTGACTGTGTAAGTCATATTGCTAGACTGAGCAAAGCATGCCTAGCATAAACTTTCGGCCCCATGTAACATAATAACCCTTTTGACACATGCTTGGGCTCTGAAACAGTTAGTTGCTCGGATCTTGCACACGTCCTACACCAGCACATATATGAGGATAGGCAGAAAGAGCGATGAAATGCTTACTGTGAGTTACGGGACCAGGACACTTATAACCATCATTAGCAAGCTTGATTGTTTTTGGCATGGGAATCCTTGGAGGCTTCACACCAAACTGTGTGCCCTTGAGCTTGATGGTTGCCTGAATTTGATTCCAATCACCAGCTGTTTCGATCGAATTCTTCAAATCAGTGTTGGGATAACCGGATAGATACGTCCCATTCCCCACAGCAGCTGGCAAATCATCACCGTCCACTACCACAGCTCCATCTGCCGACACCAAGATCTCCTTATGCTGAAAACCAATGAATATCTTCCATGCATCTAGATCACGCGACCCTGCATTGACTATCATCACCGTCGATTCAAAAGAATAGGACTGCGCAGTCGCATTCTTCACATGTGGGTATTCCTTCTCCCGTCCCGTGAAGGCGTAGGACAGAAAAATTCCATTGCAGCGTTCTAAAGATGGTGGCGGTGCTGCTTTCTCGTCGTCGTAATCTTGTGCATGGCTGCTACGAACTACATAAGAAAAGAAGAAAAAAGCGAAGATGAGGAGCTTTCGCGGCTGCGGCATTCTTTTTAGGATCCTTTGAACACGTATCTGGATGAAATCTGAATGCAAATATGGGTTCCGGGACATGGGTATTTTCTGGAAGACGATTTACAGTGGCCTAGTGCCGGATTTGGAGGAGTTTGGAGGGTGAAATAAGGAATTTCTTCGTGGATGTCTCCATATCTCGGCAACTCGGCAGCCTGACGTTGGAGAAGAGGGTAATTGAAAAACTGGCGTTGAAAGAAAACTGAAGGGAGAGGGAGAGAGGGAGGATGAATCACTGGTGGTGGCGTAGACAAAGTCAATGAAATCTCCTCCTCTACTCTTACCGACGATTTCGGAGGCAGGGATGGTCGGTTGCTGTCCTGACACATAGGTTCTTCTCCACACGTAGATTTCCATGCTGCACTGCTAAGCTGGCAAGTTTTGGGGACATCTGACCTGAGAGGTGCCTGAAATTTCAGACTGGTCAGCCTGTCGATTAATGGCTGGAAATTCCAACATGCGAGCATGCATGCATGTTATGATATATAGGTCTGATTTCAAGCTATGGTATTATGATGTAACACTGCATGAATATATGATGATCAGGCAAGGCATGCACGTATTATGCGGGTGAACATTCTAAAGACGTTCCAACAAACCGTAGCGGTCAAATTTCTGCTAAACCTTCCGTGAAAGTCCAAGTCCCTGTGGCGGCTTAAGATGCAATGATGATGCATACGCCCTCTCATTCCCGAATCCCAACCCTCGAAGACGGGATCATACCCCATCTTTTCGAGAGACTAATTTGCACCTGTGCTCCAGGTCTAACGTATTATATTTGATGACCTAATTTTTTACTTTGCATGTAATACATAAGTGTTTGTGTGTGTGTATATATATATATGTATATATGTATGCATATTCACCTAATGTTTGTTATATATTTAAAAAGAGGCCAAAAACCCTTAGAACTGGTTCTACCAAAACTCAAATGTTGAACCAATTCATGTGGGGCTTACCCAAAAGATTTTGAAAAATTAATCTCTTTCATAGTAGTTGTAATTATTGATCTAATCATGATATTTAAAATCATTTCAATTAAATATATGTGGAACATAAAAAAGGTAAATGTTTTAATAAATTTATATTTACTATAAATTTGATTGGAATTTAGTGTCTTGCATAACTATTTTACAAAAATAATTATTGTATTTTAAAATAAATATATTTGTTAAAAATAATAAATGGGATGAATTTCCCAAATCCTTTAGAATGAACTGGTTATAAGTAATCAAGCCCCATTTAAAAAACTGATTTCAACAAAGTAAATTAGTTGAACCTTTTAATTTGAGGTTAACCTTGATGATTTCATAAAATTTAATCTAACTATTTTATTTAACATAAAATTTTAATTATAATATCAAAAATCATTTTAATTAAAGGCTTGTGTAATTTGTATAATTTAAAAAAATATAAAATCTTGTATAAAATATAAAATAACTTAGATCCATTCACTCAAGTTTTTAAATGTTATAATATTTTATAAAATCTTTCATCCACATGAAAAGAATATTTTAAAAAGTCTAAATATTTAATTAAATGTTTTAAAATGTATATATTAATTAAATAATTTTAATACATTGATAGTCACTCTTAAATAATATGACCCATTTAATTCTTTAATTTGGATAAATTGTAAATTTTTAGATAAATAAATTATTTTAAATGTAGTGGTCAAATTAGATTTCATATAATCATTAGGGTTGGATCCAAATAAAGAGATTCTACTGATTCACTTTGGTGCAACAGGTTCAATTAGACTGGAATACTTTTTAAAAAATATCCCTATTATTGGTGACAGTTAGAAAATCACCATTAAAAGAAAAAAGCGTCTCTTTAAATTTTTTTATCTAGTAACGTGACACCTTAATTAAGCAGGTTGAAGGTGGAATGAATTGCTGAGGAGATTAATTCAATCCAACCTAGATAACGACTTGTTAGGTCTTATGAAAATTTAGGAACCTAATTTAGAGCCCCTTAGGTCCAGCCTCATGAACCCAACTTAAGCCCATTAAGCATAAGTCCAAACCCAAATTTCAAAGTCTATTTTTGCACAAAAATAAATTCCACACCGACATCCTTAACATCCTCCATGAATATTCTTCGCTTTAACCATTAAAATATTTACTCATTACGCAATTTATAAGTTATTTGAGAATAATTTAAATATATTTAATTATAGATAATCATCATTTAAAACTTTGTACTTATCAGTATTTTATCCTTATGCAGATTTAAAGTTTTATGTTGTTAATTACAATTTTCTAAGAAGCTACAACAAATAGTAGTCTTTAAAAAATTATAATTAAGACCATATGTAATGCCAAGTTATGGCCACATGTCATATTAAATTATATTAAAAAAAACTTACTAGTAGTTGCGGTTACAAGGGGGGAAACTAAATGGTAAATGTGATTACAAGAGAAAAATAAAAAAATCCACATGTGTAGGTGACAAAGCGGTTGTAGAGAGACCATTAACAGGGAACAACAAGAGAGAAGAAATGAGAGAAAAGAAGAAAGACAATACAAGAAAGAGGAAAGATAAGACAAATTCTTAGATAATTTTTGTCTCCTCTTTTCTTATATTAAATAAATTTTAGGTAAACATTTTGTTCAAATTAGAGAACACCAAATAATATAATTATTAGTAGATCATTTCATTTGATTTTTTATACATAAATTACATTTTTTAAATATTTTAGGTACATCATTTCATCTGAATTTTTTTGTCTTAATTTTTTATTATGTTTCTCTAGTATTATCTAATTTTTATTTGTGAATTGTGATTGCTCAATTTTATTTTTTATTTTATGCATCACATTGCTAGATTTAGAGTTATTTATGCTTATCATATTCAGTCTTTTTGGTGGGCCCATTTTTAGCTTTGATTTTTATCTTTTTTTGTCTCATATTTGTAGAATTTTAAATTTTTGTCTTAACAAATATTTTGATTTGATTTATTTTTTCTCTAAGTTTAGGTTTTTAATATGGCCGGTTTTTAACGTAGATTTGTTTTGTGCATTTCAAATATAGAAGTGGATTTTTTGTGTAACCTATCTTTAAGTGTAATTTTTTTTATTTAGTTTGTATTTGATCACATCTCATCTTGATTTAATTTATGCATCTTATCTTTCTTGGGTCATCATTTAAATTATTAAGGTTTCAATTCGTGATCTTCAAAAGAATCATTGAGAATTTTAGTTACAAACACGATCTTTTAAATTAAAATTATAATTCAAACCATATTTACAATTAGGAAATCCTAGTTAATTTAAGTCTTTTAATTAATTGATAATAGTAACAGAAGGTCTTTCTACCAAGTCGCTTAGAGCATGAGAAAAATGAAGGAAATCCCTTATTACAAAAACTACTTACTGATGAATCAAAATTTTTATATTAAATAGATTTTAATTTTATAAACATTATGGTTGAATTTCATTTAATATTTATTTCAAAGGTATAATTGAATTTTAATCATTTTCAAATTGCAGATGGTTGACTTTAGTTGAAATATATTCTGTAGGCATCAACGCTCAAATTTAATTACTTACTAGATATTTTATTTTTTTAATTATGAAAAAATCACATGGCCCTCATAGCTCAGTGGTAGAGCGTCAGTCTTGTAAACTGAAGGCCCGTAGTTCGATCCTGCGTGGGGGCAAAATAAATCTATTGAAATTTTTTATTCCTTCTTACTCCTGCCATTCCAATCTTGTTATGGTTTTGGACCCTCTACTGTGCATTGCCTTAGCATTTTCATCCTATGGTGGCTGAAATACATTTCTCCTTGGATTCCAATATTCTTATGGTTTTCGAACCTCTCCCGTGCATTGCCTTAGCATTTTCATCCTATGGTGGATGAACCTGACTTAAAATTTTTTTGACTCAGAGGCTATGTTGACAAATGAAAAGTGAGCCTTCTTTTCAGCTTTCCATACAAAGAAAATTATCCAAATATCTTCCTCTTACTATTTCTACGTGTACATGTGAAGAAAACAAAATTCGTGAATCCAGGATTCAGCAGGCAACTCATTCTTCAAATTATTCCAAAGGGGTTGTCCATTCCTTCGGATTCCTCTGCCGCTGCAAATGACCCTTTGGATTTCGATGACCTTCGCGAAGATCTTGATGACGATGATGGAGATGAATCCTTGCCTTTCTTCTGCCTTGTTTTCTTTGGAACTTTGGGTAGATCACTAGGAGAGTCCCCAAAAATTGCTGATGATGGTTGGAGTCCCAAAGATTGTTGAAAATCTGCTGACGCACATTAGGGGCTGTATGAGTAAAGACATGTTCAAGCAACCAATCACATGGTAACAAACAGACGAGTGCTGGTTTTGGGTTAACAAGAAGTAAAACCCAAATAAATGAGCCAGAGCAGAACATTATCTGATATTTTCATTGAGGAATTACAGACATGTTAGTAAAGCGCTTAGGCTTATGTCCAATGCACCTTATTAGTTGGTAGCATGATTTAACTGGAAGTAAACATGCCAACTTCATGGGCCATTCGACTTGTCAGGGGGGCTGACTGACAGCCTGGAAACTGGATCATAAGGAGGGTATTCTGGAAACTGAAGTTGTTGGGGTCTTCCACAAATTGGAAAGAACATGTTGGATAGCACTAATGCCTCCTTTAATAGGTCACCGAAAGAGAACTCGGTCAAAATAACATCTGATTCACTTTTATACGATTTGCAGTGGCAGTAATGCTAGGAAATTTAACTGACACAGAGAAGGTCCATGAGTGAAAAAGCACATCCACCATCTTTCATCCTCTCAGGCTAGTCTGTGTCAATGGACTGCAAGGATTAGAAGACAAGTTTCCTTGAAAGGTATTCATGAAATTTGAATGGTTGAAAAAAATAAGTTCAGTTAAAATTTTAGGGCCATGATCTAATGTAGCAGTAGCAACAAATGGGTCATAATTACATGATAGCTGAACCATGCGTAATCTAAGCACCACGGTTTTTTTGAGGCTCTACCTTGAGCAGGAAAGATATGCGAAAGAAAATATACCTTGGGAAGACCATGAGGCAACACCTAAACTTGCATCCCTTGAGTGGCACAAGTTGCTCAGTTGGGTGCTTGTAAAATCAGACGATGTTTTGAACTCGTTCATCTGCATTCGAAGAGGACGAAAACGAGGGGGAAAATTGTACATGATGCAAGCGCATGCTCAGATTTATCTAATAAGCACATAAAAATGCAAGATTCCTCATGGGGAAATTTAAAAAGAGGAAAAGAGAAGGAGTGAAAGAAGAAAGTAAAGATTGTTCTTGTAGAATGTAAGACTCACCCAACTCGGCGCATTGACGGATGTGCCGTCCCATCCCACATGTGAGACATGTTTCACATCTGTTGGGTACCCGATCTCCATTTCATGCTCCTTGTAAACTGCTACAAGAACAAATTATGTCCAATCAAGCACTAAAAGACAAAAAGAAAATAAGATACAGAACTATGGCAAGAATCATGGGTGGATGCTGAGTCCATGTGATATTTCCGTCCCAAAATTTGGCATTTCCAAATCTGCAAACATTAGAGAATACAGAAAGTTCCAAAAGTAATATGGAGGCTTGGAGACATCAACCAAAGAAACATTGGTACCTCGGATGTAAAAATTTTAAACATGACAAGACGAATATTTATTACCAAAGATTTGGGAGATGTATTTTATCCCTTTGAAGATCCCTTTCATTTTGGTAGCCATTGAAGAGTCTTCAACACTGCAACAATGCCTTCTGAAAGTAAAGAGAGAATAAAATAAAAACAGGGAAAAGAGGAATTAAGGGGTAAAATTTTAAAAACAGAAAAAAAAGCAATGAAAAGGTCGGTCTTGGGGTTAAAAAGGAGGTCCATCAGACGTGCTTGCTTTAGATGCTTTCTAATGCAAAGGAGAAAGACATATACTGCAATTCTAAATTAGTAAATGACATCTTTGCCTTCGCTTTACGAGACCAGCAATCCCAGTCAGATACATTTCAATGATTCGAGTGCATTTTTGAAGAGGAAAAGGAGTGTGGCATCCATTGAAAAGTGGAACTGTAAATCGACTCAAATATTCGAAGTCTAGACACGGTATGATTAAGAGAAGGTAAAGGAAATACCCATTTTCACGCAGAACGGGACAGGAAAAAAGAGATTCATATTTCATACTGTTAGAAGATTACCAATGGCATGGGAAGCACTTCAAACCTTCAAAAGAGAGCTTCCGCGCTCAGCTTTCCTTTCTCACCATCCCTCTCAAACCTTGAGAAGAATAAGTACAACCTGACGGTTTTTGCTGCAATGCAAAAAGACAAATGAGCAGAGAGAGGCCAACAACCACAAAACCTCTGAAATTCTGAATAAGAATTAAGAAGTGTAGCGGCGATTTGAGTAGAAAATCAATGCCCTTTATTGGCTGGAGACAGGCTTTGTCTCATCCAAAGCCCCACACCCCTGATAATAGATGGAGAGGGAAATTTTCATAATGAATGCCGAGTCTTGCTTATAATTCTAAATTAGACACAACCTTTTCATTTTCCTAAATTAATCTTAAGTATTTTGCTTATAATTCTAAATTAGACACAACCTTTTCATTTTCCCAAATTAATCTTAAGTATCATATCAAACTTCAAGATGGTCACATGAGCTGAAAAACTTACTGTTCGCACATAAAGTAGGTCTCGGCTTCTTTCAAGGTAAAAATAACTAAGTTTTTATTCTTTAGAGAAGGAAAAATAGAAGATTAAAAGAAAAATAAAAGGCATATTCTTACAGTCATTCATAAAGTTTTGGTAATCTAAGATCGTATATGATCATTTTGAAATTTGAGATAAATATTGTTGAACTAATTTGAAAAATACTTCAAATTAAGTTGAGGTTGAGCATCAGGGATGGTTTCAAAGCCACTTCTTGGCAATTGCTCTACACGAGGCCGCGTTGCAAAAGGAAATTGGGACATGGAGAATAGTGTAACCATGGGTTTATGAAGCCCTCAATACTGAACCCTTTCCCTCGTAGCACCTTAGCTCTTGTTGGCATGTTGGCATTAATTTCTTTTTCCTCGTTAATACAAAAATTAGTATCAGTGATTTAGAACTATACATACAGCATTGAGGTACTTTAATTATGTTATTTTTTCTTGTTTGCTTATGCAAAAGCACCTGTCATATTTCTAATTATACTAAGGCTCCATTGGGCTCCTATGTGGAAGTTAAGTACTTTTTAAAAAAGTGCTCTTACAACAAAGATATAGTAAAAAGTATATAAAATAAAAGTATTTTTGATATTACATATTTATTTGACTATAATATGATGAAAGTACTTTTATTATGCAAATGACAAAAAAAGATAAAAAAATTATGCTTTAACAAAAAAATTATGCTTTAACTCTATTACTAGTTATCTTTAAAAGAATTATGCAAATGATATAATATACAGATTAAATTTTAAAATTTAAAATAAGTGTTAATAATAAAATATTTTCAATATATATTGTTAACTTAGGAAAAGAAAAATACTTGATATTTTTTATATTAATATACATATATAATAAAATTATATATACAAGAATCTAAGTTATGATAAAATTTTTATGTAGAATCTAAGCTACACGCTAAGTAGATATAATCTCATTTTGTGGAGAAAAGTGATTTTTACTATATTTTTTAAAAATAATTTAAACTTATAAAATATTTCTTCGAATATATTTATATATGAGATTTATTGCTATCAGTTAAAAATAAACATTCAAATATAAATAAAGAAATAATATTGTACACCTTATCCATATTAAAAATTAATTACATGGTAAAAAATTAGAATAAAAAATTATAAAAAATAAAAATTATTTTTGTAATTTAAAAAATAATATTAATATAGATAAATAAAAAATTTATTAAAACTTTAATAGAAGATAATATTTATATTATATCTAAATATTTAAATATAATTTTATATATTTACAATATTCTTTTTAAAGTCAGGAAGAGGGTAATATTACCTTAACACAACAAGTCCCATAAAGAAATATAAATTTTCTGCTTTTCCCAAAATATACTACTTTAACTTTTGTAATACATGAAAATATTTTAAATTTTCTTACCAAACATCGTAGAAATAAGTTCCGTTACTTTCACTAAAATTGCTTTCCGCCCTCGGAGCGCGCGGCCAAACCAAGCGTAAACCATAGTCAACACTACGGAACAAAGTGAAATGTGGGTCAACATTTTTCGTTGGGGAATGGAGACGCTAGCTTGTCATGGCCATTGGAATCGGAGCTGAATAATTGCAGCATTGATTAGTCATCTCTGACATTGCATCCTGTTTTATTGCTTTTTACAATTTTTAATGAGTGTGGAGTCTTCAATGTCATTCTTATTTTATTGATGGAATTGATTGACTGCGTGGCAAATCCCACCAAACTCCAAGCGACGCGGGGAAAAAGAGAAGTAATTAGTAAAAGTGAGGGTAAAGAGAGTAACGTGAAGAGGATACTAATTAAAAATAAAATAAATAAACTTTTTATAAGAAAAAATATAAAATAATTATTAAAAATATAGATAAAAAATTTTAAATAATTAAAAAATTAAATCACATGTGTTAAAAGGAATTAGAAAAGATAAAAAAAGTTCTTCACCCTTTTTTTCTCTCATTATCAAACACACCCTAAAGGACAATTCTTATCATGTTATTCATTCCACTTGTATTTTGCTATTGCTGTCCATGCCTACTTACAACAATACCAATACCAACCAATCTGGCCTAATTTTTCAATCAGGCATATACTTAAACATATATATTTTGTCATGTTATTATATATTCGTTTGTCTGTAGGTTATGTTAAATTCATGATATATATATATATCCTATTTAACACATCGACCTCATACATTTATAATGTCAACCAATCATTATCAGCATATGTATAGTATTCCAGCTATGTCGAACTTCTTATCTAGGCCCCTTCCAGATTAAAATGACAAATTCTCATAACTGCCTGCAAACGTCGATAGCATGGATACAATTTCAAGTCTATAGCACAAGCCAACGTTAGTAAAACTTACACCCTTTTGAACAATTCATTTTCCAACCTAAGCATTTAACTGAGGTTAGAATGGAGGTAGCCATGGCAAGACATAGCATTTAAGTTTGATGGTTTTAACTATGTTTTGTGGTTTGAGTTTAATAGCTTGGATATTATATGAATTAATTATATGTGATATATAATTCATTATTTAGTTTGTCATAATCTTTTAACCCGAATCCAAAGTCAATCTGCACATGTGGGGTTAAGGTTAGAGTTAAGAAAATGTTATAGAAGTGAGGTTTAGAACTAGAGTTAGGAAAATATTGTAGAATTAAGAGTTAAGGTTGGACAAACTCAAACCCGCATAACCCGCCGAACTTACACCCTTGTTTGAAACATAACTCAATGAACCTCCCAAGAGTCGGATGTTGAGGGGAATGTATCATAACCATGCATTGTATTTGTTGGGCTTCTGGCTCAAGAGCATGGGGTTGGTATCGTCCACACATATTTTAAAATTGACTCATGCAACTTGTCATAGCTAGAGCAGCATTAAACTATTCGAGTCTTGTCTACGATGGTTGGAGGCACGTTTTCATTCTGTAGCTGTTGCCTGCCAAGAGACAACCCACAAGGCCTACAATTTCCGGACGTGGAAACATGGGCTGTCTTGCAATCTTTTGGGCGTGAGAAAGAAGATGTATGAGAGATCCGCATTTCCTTGAGCGGAAATCTGTGATGCCCCGGCTTCTTACGCATCTGGAGCTGCTGAGGTGGCAGAGGTGACAGTGGGGAGGTGTCCTTAAGCTAAAGGACCTGGCCAAATTAGTCTATTAGGGATAAACATAAAAGTAAAATAATAATATTTAGGAAAAATATCAAGATTTGAGAGTTGCTGGGACGTTGGGAAGAGGGAGGAAGGAAAGGAAAGAAGGAAGCAAGAAGGAAGAAGGGAGAGGAAAAGAAAATGGAAGAAGCATGTTGAGATTGTTTAAATCTTAAATGAGGTATATTTTCATTTTAATTCTCTTCTCTAACTCCCTTTTTTTCAATATTTGTAATGGATCAAATCCTTTAAACAAGAGTTAGTAGGAAAACACAATAGAAACCGTCCTAGCAAGTGAAATAGTGTAATTAGGTCTCAAATAAATTTTTATCCTTCGTAAATGGGCCATGATCAAGGGCTGAAGCTTGGTAAAATTTGTGAATGAATAGTGAACCATATATCTCCTAAGTTTCAGGGCCATCTAATCATTAAAAGTGGGCCATCCACGTTTTCCATGAGAAGTTGTCTAGAAACCGACAATTTGGTGACATTGCAAAGATTTAATTAGATCTGATAATTGGATGGTTGGATGGGCTTGAAATTTTGAGAATATTTAGAAAATCTAATATTCTACATAATTAATGGTTTCTAGATCATAAATCAAATGATAACATAAGATTTATGGGCCCACAATAACTCACTAAGTCCTCAAAATAGAGGCAGAAATATAGTGACAAGTTTGAGATGATAAATGACCCAAATAAAATAATCCAAAGGTCTTTTGATATGAAATTTTTATGAAACTTTTGTTAAATTACTTTCGAGAAAATTACATTGATCTCTAGAAATTCGTTGACCTAAAAAAGAACATGACTTTGAGATTTTGGAAACAAAGGCCCCAACACTAATGGATCACCAAAGGGTTGTTTTAGCATGTTGAGATAATTTTCATTAATACTTAGTAATTAATAGTGATGGATATGAGAGGATGGAATGTGAACCCTTTATTAACCCATCTAACCATTTTGTTCCATTTAAGCATTTTAAATCTATAAAGTGGCAACCATTATTATGTTACTTAATGCCCTTGATTCAACAAAAAACAACCCTCAAAATAGTGGTTTGGCATCTAAAAATAGAGTCTACTCTATACATGTGCAAAGAATTGGTAAAGTATACACATTTAGGAACAAAAAAATGGGTAGATAGATGAGATAAAGAGTATGACATACTTGGAGTTAAAAATGAATTATTCTATGAAACTAGAAAGCAAGAAAGGTAGTGAGTGATAAATCTAAAGCAAGAAATAGAGGTCCAAGCATCTTGTAAGATAAACAAGCACTTATATTTGTTAAATGACTTTTGATCTTTGAATGCTTTATGTCTTGAGGTTCTTTTCAATACCCTCTTTAAATATTTGGTGTCTCAAGTTCAGTTACAAATGCTTTATTCTTTGAGTGGATTCTTCAAACAATCTAGTTATCAATATATGTCTTATGAACTTCTTTTACTATGAAAATGAATAATGCATGACATAATATGAGTATAGATGATTATTTGGAAGAGCAAGAATTTAGGCCATTGACAAGTTTAAGTGCAAGGCTTGACTTGGCTTGGTACAAGCTATTGCCTTTATAGACATGAGAGCTGTCTTAGCTTAGCTAAAAGGGTTGTGGCCATAGCTTTTAAGGTAAATATCAGAACCGAGCATGATATATGCATTTATATGAGAATTAGCATGGGCATGACACATGATGTATTAGATTGATTTTCAAGGTTTTTATCCAAAATAATTTGATATTATTCTAAATGGACTTGGAAATGAATTCATGCATAAACATACTTGCTTATTGAGCCCATAGCTCATTATTAGTTTTAACAAAAGGATTTTCAGAAAAAGGAAAAAAGCAAAGAATAACAAGAACTGCAGAAGATGTTGAGGAAAACAAGCTAAGAATTTCCAATTTTTGTTTAATGCAGAATATATAGACTTTAACCATCTTTTGCCATAATGTGCATATGTACCCAATGGCATGTACTTGGGAGTGGGCAAACTATCATGTGTGTGTGTATTATATTTATATATGCCCGGTTATGATGTAAATACTTGTGATCATGAGCTTTGACTTCGGGACTAACTCATATAGATCTTGGGTTATTGTTGGAGGTTTGGCCTTGCTGTCTTCACTAGTTTCAAGTGTTAAATTAGTAATGTAATCCTCAACTAAGATAGAAAAGTCAGGGCATCACATTTTCCTTCCTTGGTAACACATAATTGGCAGAGAGTTTGTATCATGCTCATTTTAGCAGAACTGAGCACTTTTTTATAAATATTTTTGACACTAAATGCTTCTTTAAAAAATTAGAAAATCATTGAGTGAGTTTTGCTGAAGTCAACTTAGTGTGTTTTAAACCGTGGCAAATTTGTTAGGGATTGGCTACCCAATTCATGAAATGCCTTGTTCAGGCCCATTGTTGGTTGCCTGCAACAAAATCTGTGCATTAGAAAACGAAAATAAGTTGCCCTCGTTCCTTAAATGGTTGTTTTCCTTTTTCTCCATCTAGGAAGGAATAGAATATTTTTAAAATGTAAAGGAATGATTGAGGATTGATTTAATTGATCAAGAAATCTACATTCAACTGAATGCAGCATAAGTCAGACGATTAATAAAAAGAAGAAGAAGAAGAAAAAACAATATGAGGAAGAATTCGAATGCGTTTGCATGTGATTTGACTAGTATGAATGATGAAGAAGAAGAAACAACGGGAGAAACAATTGGAGGAACAATTCGAATGCGTTTGCATGTGATTTGACTAGTATGAATGAAGAAGAAGAAGAAACAACGGGAGGAACAATTCGAATGTGTTTGCATGTGATTTGACTAGTACGAATTTATTTTATTTGCCTCTTTCCTCATAGCAATTCTATTCCATGTTTTTCAAGTTCTAAACCTCGGGAACTTGACAATACCACAGCTGAGTCAAACCAATTCAAAAGCTAAGCCGAATCATCTCATGTTGATTACAAGATACATGTTATGATCTCATTTTAGAAACTGATTGATTTTTGTTTAAATTCTCTCGTCTAGTCGAATTGTGACCTCTGATCTTTTTCTTTTTACCGGTTGTGCAGCAGCTCCACAAAACTGGCTGGGGACCAACTTGCCCCGTGACCTGCCTAAAGTCGCAGTTATTCCATAAAAGTACTTCTTTTGAGTGGTCACCGCTGCTGCTTACAGAAAACCCCAAAGATATTCCAGAAACGTTCTCTGACTGGTCGCTGCTGCTGCTGCTCACAGAAGGCAGAACCCTAAATATGTTTCTTCTTATGATTGGTTGATTGTAGATAAAAGCCGGTAACAAGAAAGATCTAAATCTTCATATGCTGCCCCCACCACCACCTCCCTGGAAGATAGCATCTATTCGAAGAAAGTGTTCTTAACCTTTCCAGGACGAGCAGTTATTGTCACCATCGGGTTTCGATTTAAAACTAACTGGAGTTGGCTCCATGACTGGCTTTCCACCATCACAATCTAATATTAATGATATCAGTAATTAAGGGTGACTTACCTTAGGATTTGTAGCAGAAATCACGGTAAAGGTCTACTAACAGCCAACCAGTTGCAAATTCTATCATTTATTTTGGTCTTAAGAATGGTTAAAAGAGCACTACATTGTCACCATGGCTCTGGTGCGTACCGGGCTCTCACATTCTGATTCTAAATCAACAAGTTCATTAAAATAAAGGGATGAGATTGAACGTTAATTCTCAAGAATAAAAATAATGGTAATAAAATGAAAATAAATTCGACAATCTTCCATTTTGTCTGATCTCTAACGCCTACTTCAGATAAACTATCAAGCACATCTAAAATTTATTTAAACTAAAGGAATGATTAGGCAACATATGATGGTACAAAAGAAGAATCCACCACCAACATGAAACCCTCATATAATGGACAATATTAATACTCTCCTAGGCTTCCTGCTCCATTTTAAAGGCTCAAGATTGTTTTCAAGAAAATCCTACATCAGGATGACGAATGATGCCATTCATTCAAAAAGACACAACCGTTGCATGTCCAAAATGCCAAACAATAACCATATTGTGGATGAACAACCATCCAGAGCACCATGCTCTCCTGTTCCACCACATCCCTGAAAAATGAAGGAAAAGAAGTAAAAGATCACACGATTTACCTCAACTGCAATTCTTTTAAAGTATGGGAAATGTCACAGAAAAAAGGCCATCCTAATAACCAAATTCAAGACCAAGGTAGATACTGGATCCACCAGCTCAAAGGAGATGCCCATCTTGAGTGAAATCACCAACTTGATCATAGCCATTTGTTTCTATCTACCTAAATTTGCTAAAGTAATTTGATTACATACATTGCCTTTGTCTCAGAGGCAACGAGACAAAGATGACATAAGTGGCAAACTAAACCCACTGGGTAGCCTCACTACATCCTATAGACTAAAACATGACACATGGTTTTGCCAGTCTACAAACACAGGTGATGACATAAGAAAATGGGAGTTTTTCCTGATTCATGCCAAGGCGTTTATTAAGAAGTCAAATCCTCATCATTCAAGCAGAACTAAAGCAGCTTACCACTACCTGAACCTTTTCTACTTTCCGAATGCACAGTCAAACTACTGTGGCAGAGAGTTGCTTAGCAATGGTTAAAATGCCCCAGAAAATTGTTCTAGGTTTACACTGAGAAAGGTCGAATATTAAGGCTATCTGGAATCAGAAATCAGCATAGAAATATAAGAAGAGAAGAAAAAATTTCAATACAATCTTCATTGACTTAATAGAAAACCTGCTGTAGGGTGCTGGAAGAAAGACACAACCAAGTACATTGACATCTTTGCCATATGTATGAGAGGAACAGCAAATGTCAGGAAGATGTGTGGAGGGACAAGCAACAATGGTACACTCAATGGCAAACAACCAAGAGGGGAAGGGGTGAATTGGGTGACTTAAAATTTCCCTTTAGAAGGCTTGGAGCTAAAATAGATATATCAATATCTGAATCTGAGAATTTCAAACACACAAAGGACAATGCACAGCAATATATAGTTATTCAATCTGCTCATAGGCACCTACTCCATTCTTCCATGGCGACCTCTACCTTCAGGTGCCAATAAATGATAACTGATTGTAAACACTTGAGATCCACACAATCATCTTCTGAATCCTAACTCTAGGGGATGTTAGAATGTCTCTTGGCTCACTTTACAACAAAGGCTTGACACAGGGTATCCAACCTTGTAAATGAATCAACAAGGTGTTATAAGAAATTTGATGAAGAAACTCTTATTAGGCTACTATTACAATGAAAGTGCAGAATAGAATCTCAACAAATAAGCAAGAAAGAAGAAATTATTGAGATTTGGTGCGGTTTTTGAGTAAAAAAAGGGAAGGCTTTCATTTATCTGCACCTGGTGGAAGATCGGAAGGTTTTCGTTCTTTTTCACTTAAGAATGCTTGATAATTAAAACTCTAATCCAGCTTGCAAGATCTCATTTTATAGAGCATTGAATGGTGGCTGTTGGAGGGTGGTTGAAGGTATAATAAATGCAGAAAGTTCGAATCATTGTCAAGTTTCTGCAAACCACAGGTTGGCTGGTCTTGCTAATAGGCCTGCCCTCAAATACTTTGTTTTCTCCTGGTGATTTGACCAGGTGGCTACTCGCCTGTTCCAATTGCTCTTTTACCTATTTCACAAGGCAGATGGAGCAGCTTGATTGGAGGCTGATTAAGCACACATGCCCCAACCTATTTCACTGGGCAGATTTGAAGCCCAAGCCAAGCACCCAATCACCCACACTTTGATGAAAGAATCCTGGTTATCTACAATCCATCTAAACATTTAATTTTCCACTCATTTTGTCATATGTTTGGGTTTTTGAACAGGTTAAAAAACTTTGTTAAACAATCCAATAAACTTTGTTAAAAACCCAATCTCATCACCTAAGTAGAACCAAAAACTACTCAAACAAAGGTGTTAGTGTACTAGATTCACACATTCCAAACTTGTGTAATGAATCATCATCGAACTTAATCATTTAACTATTAAGCACTGGGTGGAGTTAATAGCAAGTTCACAATTATTGCAAACGCACACAGAAGGTCAGCACTGAGTCCACCTCTTCCTATTGGTCATGGTTGAGTAAACAAGGCATATATAACATATAGTTTGTGGTGTAGCTGGTTAGCAGACAGTTCTATTAGATAAACCAATTGAAGAGAAAGGGCAAATTGTCAGAGATAAGAGGCGCCTTAAAATCTAAAAATTTTAGAATTTATTTCACCAAAGTAGAGCATATGAGATGAAAATTAAACAGCAATGGGATTAAAAATGAGTAAATGAGAACTGTTGATCAAAGGTAATGTGGCATGAACAATGTTATCTTCAGTCAATAGTTCATAACAGAATGCAAATACAGAAGGATATTCCACAAAGAATTAGCCATTATTTATGAATAGAATTACCCATTAGTGTTGGATGAGGTCATTGTGCATCTGGAAGAACAAGACTTGGAATACAATAATTATCACTTCTAGAAGATGGAATGTGATAATCAGATCTGAAAGTAAGATGACTTACAGTGAATAATTGGCACTGGATGCCAACAGTGTATATCTAGAAGCTTATAAACAGAGTTTGTTAACATTATTAGCCAAGTAATTACTACAAAATATTTCCACCAAAAGAATCAGCTAGAGTTAACTCCTTTGCAGCTCAACTGCTAATACTACCTGATGAATGTTCAGGTTTGATAGTTCCAATCAGTGTTATTAAAACCGGACCGGTTCAATTAAGGCCAGTCCGGTTTGATGGTAAAAAACCATCCAAACCAGATGAACCATGGTCCGACCGGTGAACTGGTTCAACCAGTTTGTCTTAAAAATTAAAATACTAATAATCATAATAATAATAAGCACCAAAAGGCTTCTCCCGCCCAAAGCGCCCCAGCCATGTTGCCTAAATCACAAAGACGGAAGTTGAAAGACTCGAAACTCATCTGCTTGCGCCAACTGCCCTCTCCCTATCCGTCTCCAAGCTCTCGAACAACCAAACACCGACCATCGACGTCTCCCGACGCTCCCCTGTCATTCTGCCCTAAATCGCAAAGACAAGTTGAAACTCACCTGCTTGCACTGACTGCCCTCTCCCTCTTTGTCTCCAGTCTCTTGAAAAACCGAACGTTGGCCATCAACAGCTGCGGCACATGCCGGAACTCGGAAACCCCCCTACCTCTCCCTGCCTATCACTCATCTCGCCTCAACGAACAGGGGAAGCATTTTCTAGCCGTTGCAATCAATGACAACGGTGGCCATTGACGATAGCGGCGTCCCCTCTAGTTCCAGCATCTCCATTTTCAAACTCTAGTGTCTCCATTGACGACAGCGGCAGCCATCGACGACATTGGCATCTCTTTCAACTCTAACGTTTCCATTTTCCAACTTAGGCATCTTCCCCTTCCAATTCCAAAGTCCCCATTTACCAAAAGGTTACCAAATATGTATACCTTGCTGCACTGGAAAGATTGCTCAAGAATTTTATATATCGTTTGCTATATTTTAATTATTGACATTGAGGGTTTCCTTCAATTTCATTCTAATTGTACTGTACCTTTTCAGGGTTTTAATGAGTACTAAATGTCCAACCTTAAAAAGAGTGAGGCATTCACTGCTGAAAGGGAAAGAGAGATCAATCAGGTAATGTGTCCATTTGTTGTTGGCTCTGCTCAATAATTTGGCACTCATCAAGATTTCTAACTCAAATTTTGTACTTAGATAGTGGAATCTGTTAATGATCTTGCTCGGATAATGAAGGATCTGTCAGTGCTTGTTATAGACCAAGTGGGAAGAGTGACTGTTTCTTTACATCTGTGAACTAATTGATTGACAGAAGAAGTTAAATGTTTGTAATTGCATGATTAGGGCACCATTGTTGATCGGATTGACTACAATATACAGAATGTTGCATCTTCAGTGGA